>DWNY01001672.1:0-12204 GCA_018250635.1 Telegonus apastus
TAAATTATTAAATTATTTAATAAATGATGCAATTCTCTGCCCTACGGATATTTATTAATACCTAAATTATTAATTAATTAGGTATTTTATTAATACCTAAAAAGAATTAATGTATGTAATCATTAAACCCACAAAAATATTCTCAGTTACTTAATTCCAGTACACAAACACCAATATTCAACTGTACCTACTCAATAAATTTATGGCGTTTTAATTTCAAGACATTAAACCGATCTAGATTTTAATGCCAATCGAGAACTGATCGACATAATTACCTACAATTAACTCTTTTAGAATATAAAGTAGAGCACAGGCATTTGATTTTTGCCTAGAATGACAAGTTAGAATTTAATTATTAATGGATAAAACTTTTTAAAATCTCTTAGTCCCTTTAATCTCTAAACTCTACTCTGTTGTATTTTAAAACATGTGGGTTCGCTGTAAACCATGAAAGACTTAGAACACATATCAACATGAATTCACAACACAGTAACATACATTCATTATTGTATAAATCTACATATCTAATTGAGAAGTGTTAGGTACTAGTGGTACGAAACGTTACGCTGTTTAGCGTCTTTACCGTAAGATTCATTTCCGAACTATTAAGGTATGGACATACTTTAAAATATATGTTAAAAGCCTAAATAAATGTATACATTGCATTGCACCATATAATTTTGAAATATGATAAATCTGCATTCAGCTCACCTGTAGTTAAGTCACTGTGAGCTATTACCGACCGCATTAAGTAGTTATAATTTGTAGAGTAAGACACACAATTTATTTTAAAATTTTAAACCACCGTCTCTTTTGAAATTGTAAATGTAGGTAACAGTTATGTAGTAAAGTTACCTATATCTTCTAGTGTAATATTTGTAAACAAAATACAAGCATGCGACGACCGGGCATGAAGCCAACGCCGGAGTATCCGGAAAACTATTTAAAAAGATTCTCACTTTTATCTCCAAAACAACTCCACTGTATACGAGTTTGAGTCGTATACAAAAATAAATCGTTTCGCATAACATTAAATATATCGCATACATTTGAATGGGTGTCATTAGCCTTTCTTGTTTGTTATTAGTTTTCTGACAATGTTTGATTTGTTTGATCGAAATATAATAACTCAAAATAAAGTCTTGTTTTATCACTAACTTACCTTAATGGCTTTGCTTGAAGTATTATATACAATGTTTCAGGCACATTCCTCATCTATAATTATTCATAATTGAATTTAATGGATAACATTTAATGATACATAAAGCGTGCTTAATAAAAAATATTTTAATTAAACGCCCCAGTAATCTCATGCAAATGTGTCAAAGATATTAGGTATTTTAGCAATCACCTACTGATTTACTTAAATGATCGACCCATACAACATACCGTAAATTAATTAATGTATTCATGCCTGCATGGTCACAGGTTTCTCCACTTTTGCAAAACTTTCAAAAAACAGTATGTATACTCACTTGTTCTATCACGGATTCAGCCTTACATAAGCATGCGTGTTCGTTTTACAGCCGCATGAGTGCGTTCTTCGAGCTCCTCATAAACCAGATTTCGACATTTTAACACTTATTTTCATTGCGACACACCATAATAAGCAAAACACCTACACAGACAGATTCCGCACTCCCAGTTGCGGCGGCCCGCTCGACCGCTTTCGCTCGGTTTGTGCAAACACAACCTCTTGCCACTTCACGTACGCACCGCCACTCACACGTTCACTGCACGTACACTAAGCATAAAACATAAACCGTAAAATTTCGCTGCGGCTTGTGTAATAAAAATATTTAGATATGCAGACGCCGCGTGAAATAGCGCAGATTACTTTAATCGGACGCTGCGTGGAGACGCGTGGCAATGCAATACAGAGACTGGATGGTCTGCTCGTATCCGACGGACCGAAACTGTGCAGCGAGGTGGTGGGATCGACACTCTCGCGCTCGCACTGTGCGCTGGTGGAACTGTTGACGCCCTAGAAATGACCACCAACCGGCGGCGAGCCGAATGCATAACTCACTTTCGCTGTCTGACGATCCAATTCCATATTATGCTTTTCCAAAACCTTCCATAATATTGCACCGTCAGGTTATCGGAAAAAAGAAAACATAAATTTTAATTTTACACGTCAATACAAATTTACGCCTAATACGCAAAAATTTCTTCTACCTACCTGATTTAACTGACATTTGCTATAAATCCGTAATGTTAAACATTTTGCGACAATTCGTAGTCAATCAATGAGTTTATATTGGAACTATTGCTCAACAATTTTAAAACAGTCGTTAAGCTTAATACACTTTTGGGCTGATGAAATGTTAACCTCTCGAATTCTCGACCTGCATTTACATTAGAATTATTGGAATTACATATATAAGTACCTATACTTACATACACAAGAAATAATAGCAGGATCGATATCTGAGCAAGATACAATATTAGTAGGTACCTAGTCCTAGGTAACATATCTTAATAGTAGATCCTACTATTAAGATATGTTACCTAGTATGTATAAAAAAAATTAATTTCATTGATACTTATTTTTTAACAAAACCAAAAAACTGTTTTTTACAATCCACTTTTTACTTTAGCTTATTAAAATTTGTATCAACTTATTGTATTGTATGGTATGTACTATTTTTGTTAAAAAATATTGTTTTTTTTAATATCCCATACTTTACGCATCGTATTGAACCTCACCAGTCACTACACATTGATTGAAGAGAAACTTTTTGTCTAATGCATATTTATAACTTATAAAATTCCTGCACAGCCTTCAAGTAAACCTTCAACGATGGCAAAACTAGAAAGGGTTACCGATAACGTTTATAGGTAGCTGATATGAATCATTTTGGTTAACGCAACGCGTACTTTTTCTAGGCCGTGGCCTCACTCCAATATATATCAGATATCTCGGTAAATAGTTCTACCAGCCAAGAAACTGATGAATCTTGATTATGTCGTGATTTAGTTAAAAATATGGTAGCACGGTGTAGTACCTATCTAACACTTCGTTTATTTACAATGATAGATATATAGGTACTTTTTTATAATATGAGAGTAGTAAATGAGCAGGCGGTTCACCTGATAGTAAGTGGTCACCACCACCTATACTTTAACAAAGCCCAGAAAAGATCACAGAATTACCCGATAGCGACAGATGCGTTGCTACCCCTAAGTATTAAATTGGAACGTCTCCAATAAATATGACTCTCTTACACAATTCAGACCAGAATACAGCAGTGTTTAACACTGCTCAGTTGTTATAAGAAAGAAGTGTGGCTGTCGTGCAAATTTTTAACCCAAAATATTAACATTGCCGTCAAGACGCAAAATTGTATTTTACAAGCCTGGTTGGTTATCACTTATCATATACCTACTGCATATTATATTACAGCCAAAAAATCTAAATACGTACAACGGTCATTTTATTAGTAGCAAAAAATAAATAGACAATATAATTACCATTAAATAAAGTCAAGGTTTTCGAAATAGGTATAATTTATATCAACTCAGAATAAAAAGGAGTGTAGGTATTCAAAGTTTACACGTGCAAGACTTAAAACTTCTGTAAAGAATCTACTTTAAATAAAACATTTTTTATTTTGATTTTATCATCATTATTATCAATTCGATATGATCGTAACGTATTATGTCATTTCTATAAATAGGTAAATAGTCAATATTATTATCGTATCGTAATGCTACAACGTTACGTTGCCGTCACAAAAATCGTTACATGAATACTAAATTCCCTCTAATAGTGCGCCTTAAAAAGTTTCACTTTCAAAATGTATGATGCTCCATATTTCTGGAAGCTTTAATCAAATAACTTTCTTGAATTCCTAGAATGATCTTACATATATAGCCCACTGTTGAGCATTCGTCTGTCTCTACAGACCTAGAGCGTGAAAGGTCGCAAGTGGTAGGATATCCCGGTTTAAATCCGGAGGCACCAGCGCCACACATATCTGTGCCTAATAATAACAGAAGTCTGAAGCGCTGCTTCCTGCTTGTTGTATTAGCGTCTAGATCAAGTAGTAGTAGTGATAATGGTGAGGTGTGCTACACACAAAAAATTAGCTCGGTCAAACGTAGTCTTCAGAGATGGCAAGTTAGCAACGCATCTGTTGGAGGCAAAACTTCACCACGCTCCTCCATTATGATTTAGTGGAAGTAAGTTTAATTTTTACAACATCTTAATTATATCCGTAGGTTTCGCTACATTAGAGTTTCGTTTAATTTCTTGCGCCTGTTGTTTTTCTTGTAGGCAATCAACTTCTATTAAGTACTTATACTTAGCGAAGTTCGTTTCTTGCTAACTTTCTTTATGCGTACTTTAGCGAAGTCAAAGTTGATTACAGAATACTAATTAATGGCAGTAAACGAAAATGTATGTATAAGTACCAATTAAGTTAAAACAAAGTGTAAGAGTAATTATTTAGCTAAATTTCCCTCAATATAGCAACTCCTTTATGTACCTAGATGTAATTTAAAAGTAAATACAATGTAGGTAAAGTATATTGTCAATTGCATTTTTGGGCACCACTTTGTTCCCTGAGGATGTCGAAGAAGGTAATTTACGTTCGAAATCCAGGAGTCCCACAAGTTACAAGAGGTCTTCCACGGTCACCAAGAGTAATCAATGAAAAATATGTTTAATTATATTGACGCTATCATTGTGGCAAAATATTCTTATAGGTCATGCTATTGAAATGAAAATGTTATTTTGATTCGTAAAATAACGAAATAATAAAAAAATATACGTAACGGTTGACTAGTGTGTTCCAAGTAAATAACCTTTTTAGTAGGTATCAAAATATTCCACAACTAAGAACGACAGCGGCGTCCTTGTCTATTGAATGTTATATGTACCTATAAGCTAAACTCGTGAGTCTTAGTGAATAATAAATCAAAATTGAATAGAATTACTACTTTAAAAAATTAGCTACTTGTTTGTGCTCAGTACTAAAATTTGAAACTGAAGCATTGTTAACGTTTTTAATCATTTCTGCAGTTTTCCTCAAAATCATTTTTTGTGTTCCTTTTTTTGCTGCTTCTGCTGCTTCCACAAAAATAATAATATGAAATATTTTTCCTCACAAATACCGAGAATATCCATTTGAGAGGACGTGAGGACATTACAAGCTTTTGTCGTCACAAATAATATTCCACTTGCCCAAGCTTGTAGTGTTTCCGGAATGAAAGGTCTCGTACGATAAATATCAACAATTCTAATTTAGTCCTAGAACTTAGTGCTTATGACCAGCTTGTTAAGGGCTATTACCTATATTTTAGGTTATTTTTACATGCATTTCTTTAAAGAAACCTGCACGCAAGTGGTATCTATCACACATGGACATCTGTTAACAAGCTATTAACTAATAAACGAGTACATAATATCAAATTTGACTAGACGTTAACAAACGCGTTGCTATCCCAGAGGACTAAGTTGGAACGTGATACGCTTACCACACGGAACAGCAATTCATATGATTGCTATAAGGTTTAAATAAGAATGTCAGTGAAGCTTATGGAGATCGTTCTAGCGGTATTCCACAGAAAGAACTCTGACACTAGAAATCACAAAATAAAGGTTTCCATAATTGATAGGTTCCCTTAGGTGCCATACACATCGTCCCATCGGCAGGACACGCTCCGTTACTTGTCGACCTTAATTCGATTGACGTCATGGGATTTTACGGTCCCACACTAATTTGCAAGAATATGAAGGCAATTGAGTGAACGCTAATTTATTCATTGGAAATCGTCTACGACATTTGTTCGCGATTTATTGATCCGATCGACAGATACCTACGAGTATGTACGTGGTGATACGTGGTAATGTAGGCACATGTTAAGGTTCGTTCCATTCAGAGTAATATAAAAACATAATAAAGCAATCGTCATAAAGTTTCATAGAAATCACGTTCATAAATGAAACTGATATTAAAGACGTGGTTTACTTAGTATTCTTTATGATCCAATGATTTTCTTGATAAATATTTTCAAGTTAAGGTTGAAATACTAAATACACCTATATCATTGGTGCCTGGTAGTTATGAACAAGAATGGTATGAAAAACCCTGGCTGAGATCAAATGAGTTAGAATGGACGCAGAATCTATAATTCATTGGAAAGGATTCGGTAGAGTCAATAGAGGCTTCTCCTTCTAAGAGGAGACCTGTACTCGAAAGTAGGGCAGTAATGGACGGGTGATAGGAACTTCCAGTGGATAAGGTAAGACTACTATAATGCTTAATTATGAGGTGGAGTATAATAAAATTAAACTACGTTGTTACTATGTAAGTAATAAAAAATATTTTACAGCCGATGTGGCTAGGATAAATAGGATGATTGATTTTTTTTATTTGAAAGAAACTTACCTGTATACCTATATCGTATGAACTCTGAGATTAGCTGCACTAAGAGCCACAAGTCAAGAAGATTAATGTCAAGAAGTAAAAAACCCATCACATAAGAATACAGAAAAACATGACGTGGGTAGATAGATACCGGTATGTTGGCCGCAAAACCGCAGAAGGTCACTGGCATCGTGGAATATTTTACCCCGATTTTGTAAATATCTCTAAGAAGCTACGTGTAAATAATACCTACACTAATACAGAATACTAAAAGCGCTCGAAATCCGAGTAGCTATGTCCCTTGATATTTTATAATTTGACGCTAAACAGTGGAATTTCAATGTTCAAGAAATTTTTGAACCACTAGAAGGGGGTTCGCCCCCTTAGCAAAGGGATTACTTTTGAATACATACCTACATCCACATCCTTCCACTGAAACGAAAAGCTGCTTCATATTAGGAATAGATCTTACGGTGTGAGCTCCCTCATCGAACCATACTCGTTTAACCACCAGTATTAAACTAGTATGAACCGCATTTGAACATAACAAGAGTTTCAAGTTAGATCAAAAAGGTCCAGTATCTACTTCTGCCCACAAGCCTAATTGCTCATTGGCCACTTCACGATAAAAAGCGTTTGTGTTACAATACAGACAAGACGAAGGGTAGGAACAATTTGCGATAACTATACTCGACATGCGAGGCCCGACCTTGCCCTTCCTAACCATCGTATTGTCGAGATAAATGCCGCTTTACACGACAGTCCCACCTAATTGGCTTGGATTATACCAAATGACAAAACAACTGTTTCTTCTGTACTTTACGAAATACAATTTAATACAAAAAATACGTTAGCTTTACGCTTTAAAGAATGTAAAACGTATTGTTGCAACTTTAATACTTTAAAACGGTATTTGCTACTAAACATTTATAGAATCAATTAAAAGAAAAACGTGATTTCTCTCAATAGCTTTAAACTTCTCTGTATGATAACGACTCATAGTTAACTGGTTTTTGTTCTATATTTTACTAATTAGTTTACACTATAAAATATAAACACTAATCGCAGTTTCTACGATAATAATGGGAAAAAAGGAACATTACATGAAAGAGGAAAAAACAACAATCAAAATTGAACAGATAAAATATTTAAATAATTTGTAAGGAATTCTAATAGAAGATGATTGTTAATCTAAACCTTGAGTGGTTCAATGCTGTATCAGTACTAATTACAAACGTCATGCAACACGCTTTACCGTCTAAACAATTTTAAATACCGCAATCAAATGGAAGTACCTGTCATTCTATGAAAAAAGTGTTGGAATAATTTAAAGCTAATTCGGTCGCGCTAATTCCGTGGAAAAATTATATACTGTAAGATATACAATACGAATACTATTATTTTCACCGAAAATTTAAATTTCGCGATTTCAGTAAACCTCAGAAATGGCTTTTTGTGCAGTAGTTTAGAAACTAGACTAGGTCGACGAAATAAGACATTGGAATAATGCATGTAGTCAGTCTACAATATAGTAAAACAGTAGGACTAAATGGGTACTTTTTCTCTGAACTATCTTTTTGCAGTGTTTCTAAGAAACAATATTTTTCTTATCAAGAACGTCTACTTGTAATATAGCCTAAGTACTTATGTAGACTATGAAATAATACAAACCTAATAAAATGTATTCATACTTATAATTCTCTGATAACGCTACTTTATACAGATGAGCGTAGAGTAGGCGTAGAGACCAATGATTTTCATAGGCGTAACCTTGCGCAGGGTGTGTACTTAATTTATCTAGTAACAGAAACTGCACACAATGTCTTGAAATGTCGGACTCATTAGGTACATTCCTGCTCCTCCCAGACCTTACCTTAGTATTTATTTCTAGAGTTAATAAAGACACAATTTGATATACGAATTCAATTAATAAAAACTGAGAACATCCTGTAGTGTCCAAAACGAGTAGGTAGGGTAAGTAGTTGAAAGTGAAGTTTTTTAAGTAAAACATCAATTATTTCTTGGGATCCGCCATTATTAAATAAAAAAAAATCTAATTATTATACCTCATATAATCCTTACCTTATAAAGTGAATTATTTTTGTAAAATTTTCTTTAAAAATTTACTTTACAATCAAGTTTTCGCTGATTACACGCCATTAAAGACAAAACTCACTTCAGATAGGTAGTTCATGGAGATAGTAAAAGACAAAACACAGTTATACTTCTTATTTATTTAAGGTACACATGGCCGTTCCTCGCAATGAACACCTGATACAACTAAAAATTATACAAATCGATACCACTTACAAATTACAATACATGTTACAAACATGTTACAATATTTTATATACAGGATTATGGGCACTCGGGTGCAAACTTATTTGCAAAACTTAACTTTAAACATTTGTTCGCAATCAATATAATAATTATTTTAACAAGTCACATCGCTCAAATATACCTACTCTTATTAAAGTTCTATACAAAATTGTTTTTTCGTCGTCGATATATTTACAGTTACATCACATAATGTAAGTTATTGAAATATTAAATTATCACCACTAATGACGTGTGTTTAAGCAACATTTTAATATCACAAATAATCAAATATAATAAGGAGAATTGAAAATGAAATTGTCTAATAAATTACTCTTAACAATTAAGCAGAATACGTAAAATACGTAGTTTGCATTGATTTCAATAACATTTAATCGATCAGTCATAGAAATACATTAAACAATTTTAATAATATTGACTGACGGTACTTAATTTTCAGTCCAATTAAATTAAAATTTTGATCTTAATATTATATCTAGTTCTACATTTATTTATCTTACCTAAACATTAAAGCTTCTTTGATTTATGAACTTAACTTAAAAATGATTTAGGAATGTAAATAATATACATGATTTATTTCTTAAAGTATATTAAGTAGCTCACTCTTCTACAAGAGATATTTACACGTGACAGCAGGTAAATGATCCGCAATTAAAAAGTTTAAACAAGATTCGGTAAATCATAAGATCGTTTATAAGTTTGAAAAGTGTAAAAAAATGTAGTGATCGATTTTACTTCGATTTAATCTCATCTCTATAAACGCACCATAAGTATGTGTGAGGTGCGTTTATAGAAATACAGTTGAAAGGGGAATGATATTGGAGTAATAAAAAGTTCTTTGAAAATTATAATCAAATAAATAACTTTAAGTGTCTATTAATAACAGAAAATGAAAAAAGTACGTGTGGATACGATGCGTGAGTTCATGACCACCTCTTCATAATTTGTAGTACTCGTTTGTAGATAACGGTTTTCATGGATTTTACTTTCGAAAATGGAGATATGAAAATTTTGTCCATTAATAGAGGGTTCAGTATTAAGACATGGATGAAACAGTTAATTAGTTTTTGTACTGATGTAGATATTTTCATAATTTTTCTATTAACAGTAAACTAGTATTATTGATGAATCACAATGCTCATAAACTAATAAACAAACCCAACACAAAACCGGATAAGTGCCGCGTAAATACCGATATTATCATTACTAAGCTTGCTAATCGCCAGCACTACCCTTCAATAGGACTGGTCATGCACTCCAGCGAGTTCTGTTAGATGAAAAGAAGTTTATTCAAGGGGATTTATGTGAATAGTTTGTACATTTCCACACAAAAGTCTGACAATGGGACCAGACACCGCCATTTGGGGCTCAAATTACACGAGTTGAATTTATATTCATGCAAGCGAGTGTGAATGAAATAAATCAGGTTCGCTGGTGGCTAATGCCTTTACTAAAGGGACAATGCCACGCCTCGGAACAAAAACTTATTTGCAATTCAAGGAACTTTAGACAATTTCAAGGGAATGATTCTGAGAACTTAATCATTATAATTTTTTTAAACTTACATAAGTCTATATTTCTAATTAATCACACTCGCTTAGATAAATTAAAATTCGGGTAAAATAAGCCAATAGTAATATGTTTTTCAATAATTAAAAATCAACGAATGTCTTGATTTTTTATGTAACCATAAATAATGAATTCTTTTAATCGTCTTATCATAAAGAGAAAAAACATAAAAAGTAGCCTCGTCTTAAATATTTAATTTCAAAAAATACTCTTCACGTAAGAAACAACAATTAAAAGATGGGTGTACTGGCCGAGAGTCATGCGAGTAATCTTGAAAAAAAGCACCACCACAGTAAATAAAGTGAATAATGACGTTATTTTTTACAGTGCATTTTTGGTACTTCTACATAGCAATAGTGAGTATCGCCTGTACCATAAATACTAATACAAATTCGATTGTTAGAAAAGCGAATCTACTGGTCAGTACCTCGGCGTAACCTTGTTTATATAACATAATAATATAATGTTGAAAACAACTTCATACACTATTTTAATAAACATTTATCACCATCATCAACATCGAATCACCTTAACATGGAATGTATTATGTACTTTTTACATGAAATTGTATTTCAACTGAAAACAAATCTTTCCCACATCTCATACAAATAAATCAAAACTTGCATTAAAATCAGAGACCTTGCATAAAAATCTACAAAATTTAATACCATATTACTGAAAATCAAAATTCAGGTTATTCGCGTAGGATACATTGTACCAGGCTAATTTTGCTGGAGACTTAGCGCTATGCTATGTGGAGTATGTCTAAAAGCGTAAAAAGGATATTACATTTTAGCTATTCACTAACATTGAATAACGAACATTCTCGTACATTATTTGGATAGGAAAATTTTAATTAAATTTCACGTTTAGGCACTACAGACGGACGGATATGGTTTAATTTAAATAAATTTCAAGCAATATTTTCTGTGTATTAAAATATGTAGTTACAGCAAAAATAGTATAGTGAGATATGTATATTGTACATATAAAGCTTTTAAAAATCTTATTGTGTAAAAAAAAATATCTAATTTTTATACCAATCGAAACAGTTATTAGAATGAACGTTATTTTTACAAAAAAAATCTACAGAAAGGAACATTTTGCAATAAACTAAATTTAGAAAACCTTAAGTCCACAAACCCCATTTGGTGCATTATTACCTAATTAAATGAAGAACATCCAGGCTTCATTTTCTAAAGAGCCGTGCACAAGAGTTCGTAAATAGGAAAATCTGGATTTTAAATGCAGGAATATTAAAACGATCTTACCCCAGAATCTAAACCAAGCATTATTAGCATGAAAAAGAAGAGCATTGCCCATAAGCTGGCTCCCGGTAGAGTGGCGACCGCTTCAGGGTACACTTGAAAAACCAAACCAGGACCTGGAATAAATATTGAGATAAATAATTATAATAAAGAAACTTCTAGCGTAAATAGAGATGGTGGAAAGGTAAAAATAAAGTAGAGTAAAAAATATACTTAGAAAGGAAAGAAAACAAGGTCGATAAACAAGAAATGAAGAAAAGAAGAAATTAAATTTTAAAGGTGGTAGAACCTTGACTGGTTCGACTCCGGCGGCACCAACGCCACACCTATTTTTGCGTTATAACAGCAGTGTTAAGCGCTGCTGTGTTCCGGTTTGGAGGGTTTGGGGGGTATTGGAGTCATACTTATTCGAGGCGTTCCAACTTAGTTTTTAAGGATAGCAACGCAACTTTGATCGACCTCAGGTGATCTTATCTGGGGTTGATTACAGATATCCACCACTTACCATCGGGTGGGCTGCATGCTCGATTGCTAATTCCATAACATAATTAAATGAATTAAAGACTTTCTGGGGACGTCCCAAAACTTATCAAGAGATGGAGCCAGAAGTATTCTGAATCACACTTTTGAATCATTCTCAACATCTTGAATCGGGC
>DWNY01001673.1:0-12201 GCA_018250635.1 Telegonus apastus
GCACGCAGCCTGCGGCTTCTTTCTTTTAATCGTTCAAATTAAATTAAACCTAAAAATTTTGCCATAAGTTATAAAATACCTTGGTTTTCACCATTATTATTTTACGTACTCCGTCAAACTGAATTAGACTTTAAATTACATACGCGTATGGTGGGATTCCATATGTGGCGCAATTCTGATTTCGGACGATGATTTCGGTAGCAGAAGTGTGAAATCTGGTGCCAACTCTCAAAAGTTTATAAGTGTCCTGCATAAAACTTTTCAAATAAAATCATGGCGCGAAAATAACCAATTACAACTAATTTTGGTACAGTCAGAATAAAATTAGTTTTTGAGAAAAAAAATAGCGCGAATTTTTGTGAAAAACTTTCTAGATGAATATTCGGTTTGTGGCAATTTTATGACATAGGAAAGTGCTAATATAAAATTACCTCGTTAGCCAATTCCCAGACTTGTGAGACGCGCCAAAATCGGAGCTTTTAGCATGCAGAGAGCCACGTACGAGGCGCGCTCAAACAAAGCTCGAGAGGTTTTCCATCACAAAGAGCGCACAGAAAACTAGTTGCCTACTAAATTCTGTCGTACCTCTAGAAGTCCTCAAACAAAAATAGCTCCTATCCCATCGCTATAGACACGAGACTAGGTTAACTGGATTTAACCCAACACACCTTTCAATCCAACGAAAAACTTTCAAATGAATTGATAATTGGAATAAGTATAGATCAGGCGTCACACAAAGGCGCGAGGAGGCGTATTCTGCAACAAAATGCTATTTAACCCTTACGTGGTGGGCTATTGTCGCAACTATTTGATTATTCATTCGCCTCACAATATTTTGACATCGGTCACACCTCTGCGTCTATTATTACTAGGGGTTTTGAGAAAGTGTGACACTTCCTCTGGCACAATGCGATGTCTGCTCCATTGACGCCGGAATCGAGCGCCGATTGTTACCCGCTTCTGCTTTATCAAAGGACTTTGTGCCAATGAAAAGAATTAATCATCTGATTTTATTTAAATAGAAGCTTGAAGAAAAGTCTTTTTTATTCTATTTTGGTGTGACAGCAACGTCTATTGATTATTAAGTGATCATCATTATCAATTGGCACAAAAATTGGCTTGATATTTATTATTCAAGCATTATGACATTTATTCTATTTTTGTGACCTTATTATTTTGATGACGTATAATTTTAACACACAGTTTATTTTTCAACACATTACGTACAGCATAAAATTCTCAAGGTTTTAATAGTTACAAAAGTATCCTATAATAACATAATTATGTTCTCCAGTCCCTTAGCTGTGTTTTGACAAGTTTTTGCAGCGGCGTCTATGAAGCGCTTTGTTTATCTAGGTTACCGGTATTACGTGTGAACAAGCGAAAATTACTATTAATAATGACGATGAAACTAACCTATTCTATCCATGTTATGCATGGATTTCTCAGAATTTAAGGACATAAGACATTATTCAATGTAGAGTATACCTATGTGGATAATATTTCGAAAGACATTTAGTCGGAGTACGGCGCAGATTTTAAATTCATTATAGAATTACCTTATAACGAATTCAAATTGTATTTGTTATCAGTTATAAACTATTTAACTTCGGATAAAATTTAAAAGAGATAAAGAAATAAACGATTTGGAGAGGATGAGTGGCGTGGCCGCTTAAAGGGGCATCCACAATTTATTGGTCTTGCGAAATCCGCAATAAAATTTCAATTACCTCCGACCGCCGAGTTGCTTGCATCTCGAATTATAAGAGGCCTTTGTTGGCGGATTAGCTGGGAGCTGGGGGTCGCGGTAATTGAAATAGCGACCGGTATTAGAAAGCATTACCACCACCGGCTTAGACTGACACCTTTCCCCTCCCTCTACCGCTTTACTCGCGGACCCCACGAGGCAAAGCCGAGATATGTCGAGTGCCAGCTTACACTGGTTCGCACGCTACGCTAGCGCACAAGGCGCATTCTTGTCGGATTACAAGTTTAGTGTGACAGAGCTCGCTTCAATTAACCAACCCCGCAATACGATTGGATATTAATTTATTGCTTTCATATGTTTCGTAATTTGCGAACATTCTTTTAGTAAATCATTGAGGATTTTCATTGCCTTAGTGTTGATTTTAGATTAAGTTCTAATTTATAATGTCAATTAATTTGGACACTTATACATTCAGCACATTCTACGATACTTCCTACACACGAGAAGGTCTTAAGTACGCGATTTGACCAAGTATTGTTTTATAAATTATTCAACTTTTTAAAGTTTTCTAAATTGGTACTTTAAAATGTGTGATTCAATTTTAATACATAATTTTAACTACGGAACGCTATTGGCTTTGAGGGTCTCCTTAACTTAAATATTTTTTAAAATCAAATCTTAAATATTTTTTAAACTTCGTATTTACCTCTGTCCCTAAAAGAACCTCAAAACTACAGCTGAATATATACTGTAACCGTTTATCGTCGTTAAAGATAATTTAACAGTAATGAAGATATGTTTTAGAAGATATTCTAACCTACCAAGTTACCAAGCTTCGTAGTTATCCAAGGTACTAATTTGATCTTCTATTATATTAAAGTACTGGAATTTTATTACAACGATTTTTTTTTTTTCAAAAAGGTTCAAGTTGTTTTTTTTCAAGTTAACATTTGATTGTAGTGGGGACAGTACCTTTGTAACGAAGAATGCCTATGTCCATAATGGAATTTCCAAAGAGTAAATAAATGGATGGAACGGAAACGGACTCATTATATATAATGAGTTGAAATAGAGATCTGGATAAAACTACAGTTCCGTGAATTATCGCGTGAAATTAA
The DNA here is from genome assembly GCA_018250635.1 of Telegonus apastus. Lineage (NCBI taxonomy): Eukaryota > Metazoa > Arthropoda > Insecta > Lepidoptera > Hesperiidae > Telegonus > Telegonus apastus. Next base: position 2,827 of record DWNY01001673.1, read on the forward strand.
ACAAAATTGAAAATTGTTGGGAGGTAATGATTGTTATTATTTCTCATATAAATGTCTTAGGTGTTGACAAAGCTTTAATCAAACATTTTGGTTTGGAGATAATGGTCTATCCAGCTCGTTATCTATTCGGATACCTGCTGATATTGTTGTTTCAGTCTAAAGAGTGTAAAATAATGTATATTGCAACATGTGAACATAAAGCATTACCATTAATGTTCAAGAGAAGTAAAGTATCAGTGATAAGTAGAATTTATCAAATCACATGAACGAGTGCCGTTGAGCTAGGAACAATTAATTTGCAAACTTAACAATATTCGGTTTACAGTATCAAATCAGTATATTAATGGACCAACTTATTGAGAAAAGTTGTATATTTCTTGAGTTCTACAACTATTCTGTCACTGGATGTTTTCAAAAATTGTCTAAGCTAGAAACAAGGTATAAAAATTTAGGACCTTAATTTTTGTTTGATCGGTCAATAATTAACAAACATGATTATGAAAATGAAAGATTACGAAAGTTTGTGTTTCGAAATAGAACTGTTGGATACTTAAGTAAATGTTATAATCTCTACCTACGCCTATTTATGCTACTGAAAAACATTTAGTTCGTTTTCATTTTATTCTCTGCATCTGCATGTAGGCTTTTGGAATCAACTGCCCTTATTAACGTTACAATCATGCAGTACCTATAGAGAATTTCTCAAAAAAATGTTAGTGAATTGACTGACTTTGTTCATTAGAAACTTAATTTGGAAGTACTGCCTAATGTTATAATCGTACTCATTCTCAAAACAAACAAACACGATCTCAAAATCGTTTCCAATTCAGCTAGGAGCCAGTCACAAACAGTACATAAGCTAACACTCGTACGCTCGTCTAAACGCTCGGCATAAGCAGTGCGTGCAATAACAAGAGCGAGTCGCGAACGTGTCGTGAATTTAAATGTGACGTTTGACGGTTGGAGCCAAGATGGCCGCCGTGTGCGCGCACCGGCCCGCGATTAACGAGCTCGATAGCTTCGTTAACGTGACAACGCGTTTTCATAATAAGGGGGTGTGACGCTGAATTGGCGATTTTGATTTACAGCGTATAAGGATCGGTCTTTGGGATTGGTGGCCGATCGATGTTGGGTCGATATGTCTCACTGAGAACTGTATTGACGTGGTGTTGGTGAGATGTCATCAACTGTTGAGCACGAGACTCCTCTCAGAGTAAGAGGGATTTTCGGCCATAGTTCACCGTGCTGGCCAAGTGCGAATTCGTAGACTTCACACACCTTCAATTTTTTTTTTTTTTTTTATAGAACTCTCAGGACATAATGCCTGTCAACATCAAATATTAAAACGATTACCTCTGATTGAGACAAATAATAAATAGGTTGGGTCTGTAGGTGAGGACCCGCTTGGCGGAACGGTCGTCTTACCGGTTTGACACGGAGTAGATTCCGGGTTCGATCCCTGGCTAGAAAGATATCTGAATAATGAATTTAGATACCTGTTCTAGGTCTGGATATTAGTGTATTCGCTTTGTGTATGTTATAGCACCCACGTCACAGGAAAAAACGTTAGTGTTGGGCTATAAATGTAGAAAGCGTATAGGAAGCGTTGGGTCTCTAAGTATAATTTCATGCTTCTGAGCATAAAGTTATATAGAAGCTTCTCAGCATGAAATTGTGCGCATGAGTTTCACAATCACATAGAAAAGCATTAAGAAAAGATTTTTGAAAATTTAGCCTCTACAGGAAATGAATAGGGATGAAAGCAAGTTTTAAATAAATCCCAATGAACAGAAGCCCCACCTGAACTGTCTTAGAAGAGTTGCTGTTTTCTTAAATCTGCTAAAATAGTTCTAGGTCTATTAGAGTATAATAATAATAAGTCTTTAACTTAAGTATGTATAACAAAAATATAAAGAAATAGTAAAATAAAATGAAATTAAAGGCCCGTATGGGTAAAAGCCTCCAATCGTTTCCATTCCGCTCTATCTTTTCCTTTCTCTAACCAGTCTTTGTTCGCTATTTTTTGTATTTCATCACTCCACCGATCTTTAGGGCGACCACTAACAACGTCTAAAAACGAGTATGACTATGAAATAAGTCTTAGGGTACTTCAAACAAACATAAATTAGTACCAAAGAGTTGATACGGGAATGAAAACGGTTCATTAGTATCGAAAACTCAAAAGAGTTTAATGGAAGCAATCCTTGAGATCTGCAATTACTTTACAGAGGGCATTCACTGCTTGTAAAATCAAGAGCTTTGCTAGTGATTGGACTGAACTTGCAAACTCTTCAAAGAAGTGAATTAAAAATGATTGGATTCTGCTGTACATTCAGAGGAAGAAATATGATAATGCTTATAAATTTTGTTACGTTTTACCGGTATTCTTGATTGTATGCCGGTATTGTAAACATTTTATGTGTGTAAGTGTTTTTTATATGAATGAAGTAGCAAAATTTTGGTGTGGTATGGGAGGTATACTTGTTCGAGGCGTTCCAACTTAGTCCTCCGGGGTAGCAATGCATCTGTGGCCGATCTCAGGTAGGAATGTGATCTTATCTGAGGTTGATGGGCGGCAGTGGACACTTACCATCAGGTTGCATGCTCGTTTGTTTCTTCCATAACATATAAAATCAAACGAGCGTATGTAAGAAACTTGATAAAGAACAGAAGTTTTACCTGAAGTATTATAGTTAAAATTTCGTTTACTACAGTGACAAATATTCTTTGTATTAATCCAGCTCATAAACTATCTGTGTGACAAATTTCATCCAAATCCGATCAGCAGTTTTTACATGAAAGAGTAACAGACATTCATTCTCACAAGCTTTCCCAAAAATATTGCTAAGACTCGCTGAACAGGCGAACGTTGTTCTGCCATTTGTATTTCGAAGTTTGCCCGTGAGTCAGTGATGTTTTTACAATAACGCCACCTAGTACACTAAGGTCGAACTATTCGCGCACGTACGTAATTCGACGTAAGAAAAGTTTCTTCTGATTTTAGATTGTAATAACTTTTGATAGATTGGATCGATTTTGATAAAATAAAGCCTAAATGTTAAGTTAAGATCCGTACTATAAATTTATCTGCATTTTCATTAATTGAATCCCGTTGATTTACCGACAAGTAGTTTTAAACACAAAGACAGCGATCACGAGTTACATTCTTATTATGTATACAGATATATACAGATTATTAAGAATTAAGAGAAGATATTAGTAAAACTACAGCAAACTACACTCTAGCAAGTACTTATCAATATATCATGACTTCCGTGCTTAGCATTAGAGACAGAACTGAAAACATTCCAATAAAAGCTATTCAAGGGGATGAATTACTCGGATCCGGAGTATTCTTTCCATTCAAAGGGACTGAACATTTTTGTAGAAACGTCTGTTGAAAATACTTTTTGTTATATTTTTTACTCGCTTCCACCCCCGTGCACCCTCGTTTACTTTTATTCCTTTACTTTTCTTAAGGATACAATTATAAAATAACAGCATAGGGAGCAAATTTAAAGGTGGTACAACCCTTTGTGGGTCGACTCCGACGGCATCACTGCCACACTTATTTTTGTCTTATAACAACAGTGTTATGCGCTGCTGTGTTCTGGTTTGAAGGGTGTGGTAAGACATACTTATCCAAAGCATTTTATCTTAGTACCCAGGCCTATCAGTGGCCTACCTCTGGTAGGACTGTGAACTTATCTGGGGTTGATTACAGGTGGGCTTACCACTATGGTACTTTCCATCAAGAGTGATGTAACCTCTTTTGCTACTTCCGTAACATAAAAAACCTGCTGTGGTATATACATGAGTATTAGGAGATCAAAAACCATCATTAGGGGAAGTTTATGTCCAGCAATGGACCTCAAAATACGTATGGATTAATGTAGGATGAAGAATTAACTTGAAGAAAGTTCCTTCATGGCTGAATGATAAAAGATACAACATAGTCGTATATGCGCTACTAAAAAATGCGCCATTTAATCTTACCTTAATTTTTAAGTAACCTACATATTACACAATGCAGAATGTTTATAAAAACAATATATTTCTGATATATTGACTTCGTACCTTTTTCAAACATGTCTGAAAATATGCATATTTTCAGAAGTCGACAAAGCTGAAATTGAAACGTGCACAGATTAATAATTTAATTAACACGCCGGACCTGTTGCTCGCAGGCTGTTGAACAATTTTAATTAAAATGTGTTGCATGTTATTTCGTTCATTACGTGTTTTAATAAAGGGTAACATATATTATACCTTAATAAATTACAATAATGGGGTTAGTAAAGTAATGAAGGTTCCTTGTAGGTTTGACTGCAGATAAAAATAACCTTACACCCTATTTTATTGATATATTAGGTACTAGAAAAAATGTAGATACGTTACACACCTTTCAAAATGGCTCCTTAAATACAGGACATATGTCACACCTGAATTTAGTCCTTACCGTGCTACGGTCGGAAGAAATCGTCTCTACGTTGTTGTGTACACCCATAAGTAGACAGTGAAAATGTCCTCGTGTGTTATGAGATTTTGCATAATTATAGCAATTATAAGGCTATGATGGCATCACTTACCATTCGTAATTAGTACAATTACATTGAGTTTTTTTAGAATTTTCAATAAATTTACGTAATATCATTGATATACTACTAGAGAAACGCCCTATTCTATCTAATGCTTGTGTTAAGCGTTTTGTTCTGATTTGAGTATGGTAAAGGAGAAATTGCAAGGGTGGCTTTTAATTACTACTCAAGGGTAGCAACGCATCTAGGGACTTCAGATAGGACTTGAGGTCAACCACGTCATCTTGTTGATTGTATATGGTTGTCCCGACGCGTCTGTAACCATTTGGATTGCATACTCGGTTTTATTTTACACTAGTTTTTCCCCGCGGCTTCGCTCGTACTAATGTGTGTGTGTGCAATGGCACTTATAACAATAATAATATAATAGGATTGTGTGCTTCAGATACAATTCAAATACGAAAAATAATAAAACACCAATACACACAATAATGCATCTCAATAATATGACAAAGTCCGTCAAGTCGTTTGCTCTGTAGAGCGCGAGCAAGCTAAAGAAATAAACATACATACAATCGCTCAAAAAACATTATCTCCCTTCCGACGCACTAGGGTAAAAATCATGAAAAAGAGGCAATGTACGTTATACCTAATATAATTTAGTGCGATAGTCCGACACATTTCACTCAATACAGGCGCACAAAAAGCTGGATTTACAGAGCTTTCGTGGCAAAAAGCACTTCGGCTAAAAGCCGCTGTCGAAACCACTGCGTCAGTGCGTCAATCGTTAATTCAGAACTTTCACTCGAAGTGCGGAAACAGCCAGGTCAGTGATACTCAACCTTGGACATTAAGTTGAATTAATTTTTCGCTTTTTAACGAGGAAAAGTATTCATTTATTCGTAAGCAGTGTAAGTATTTTTACCCGACTGCGTCAGAATGAAAGTAATGTTTTTCGAGCGTATGTATCAATGCATTTCTATTTTTTGGTACGCTCCATAGCCTGAATTGGTTTTAACAATATTGGTTCAAATGAGTATGAGTATCGAAGGAAATCCATTTTAAATAGAGGGGTTTTTTTTAAGATTTTTTTAAAGAAAACTCTCTAATCAAATCAGTCATCATTTTGACTGCCTTAAGTAAAAAGTAAAGAAGATGTACGAGAAACATTTTAACCGTCAAATTTTAATTTAAGCTCAGTATATAAGTCACAATATGAGTACCTGTGCATTTTTAAATTTATACAAAAATATTTTCTGTATCGCAGAGTAAACGAAAATGTATATTTTTTAGCAATAAGTATATATCAATTAGCTTGTTAACCTTTTCCGACGATAACCAACAACAATTCAAAAAGTTGAGAGCCCTATACTTTGAGAACAAGTGGCATGTCTCATTAAACTACAGATTAGATAGAAACTGATCTAAATGTCTCGTTTAAACTATAAGTAAATCGCACACATGTTTGAAGTTAAACGGTTTGGAGGCAAGATTAGTTTAACCACATTACATTACTCGTTTTGAGAGGGTTCTGTCTCACTGTCAAAGATAAACCAGCATCTAACTGCTCCGTAACTGTAAGGGACAAGTCAGGCTAATATTCTTATATGACAGAAGTAACCATTGTCCACTTGATGGTAAAATGCTGCCACCTACGAATATCTGGAACTAACCCTAGATAAAAACTAGAATTCTAACGAAATCCGTTCGGAGATGCGTTGCTATTCCTGAACTTCCACTTTAAGACATCCTTAAAATTAATATATAGCAGCGTTAAACACTGCTGTTATCACCTAATAAACTAGCTTTAGACGTAACAGTGCTGGCAACGGAGTCGAATCGTTTTTACTAACTAATCGTTTATAACTTATCTGTTTAAGTGAAACAAGTGAACGCTCAGTTGAGTCTAACTGAACTGCATCCGACATTAAGTTTATATGAGACAAGTGAACAATGAGTGAACTATTACCCTCTCCGCGGAATGCGGGTAAGCAATTTGGGTGGAGGAATTGCTTCCTTGAAACTTGGCAGCAGTGTAATGGCAGGTGGATGAATTAATTAAATTTGAGCTTATTTATGTGTTACTCTAAAAGCACTAATGCAAACATACAAACAAGCACGCACGCGCGCCTACAAACATCCACGCGCCCACATCATACATTTGTACACACATCAGCGCATTTGTGTACTACATTAATTAAATCGTAATATTAAAGTGACTAAAGTAGTAGAAACTTGCTTGTAAGCAATGTGTAGAACTTTTTCATAGCATCTCTACGACGATCAATATAAATAGGTATACCTACAGTTGCTAATTAAGATAATAAAACAGCCAACACTCTATTCATTTATCTATTAAAACGAAACCAATTCAGACAGTTACATGTTGTTTTTACAGTATATTTTGATCTCGTACACCTCCAGCCAATCAATTCGCTGTGTTGACAGAATTGATTGAGAGTGGATCAGTTCATTTGGATATGCCGCTACTATCGGTGTCAGGACGGAATTTGTAATTCATGAATTTACATGACCATAGTAAGTTATTGTCTTTGATTCATAATACGGCCACTGATTACGGTATTATCATGGATGCTGATGTCATTCGTCGAATTGAGAGGAAATAGGGTACAAATACAAATATAGCTTACAGAGTGACCGAGAAAAAATGGACAAGCAAAACTCGTAGACGCATATAACGAGAAAGAGAGATATGAGAGTAGAAAAACATATAGACGTAGGAATAGAAGGAAGGAAAAATAGTACGTATGAAAGAGAGAGTGACAGTTGATACACACACACTCAAAACATATAAAAACAGAGAGATAGAATGAGAAATATAGATACAATACTTTCAGACATGCAACACGTTAACATACATTCACAGTCGCAAACTTCGAAAAGCTTCAAACCTATTCAATCTTTTCTAAACATATCTCAAACCGGAAGGAAAGGTCTACTGAGCTTGTACCATTGCTACATGTTCCAAGATAATTTGATTGTAGGTTCGACCCAGTCCGTTAACAACGGTCTTGTACGCCGAGTGGATACAATTGATTGGAAGCAAATCTGTTTATTCAGACGTAGAAACTAGGGCTTGTGAATTGAAGATTTGATCTGAAATTAATGAATTTTAGACAAAAGATAATATGACTGTTGATCTTAGTGTTCGTTCACATTGAAGGCAAGGGGGTGTACGCGATCACGAAATATGAAACATTGCATTGTATGAAAATGTTCACATATTGCGCGTGCGGTGTAAAACCTGGTAAATACTATAGCCGCGGCAGGCCGCATCGCATTGCATCGTATATAAATGGTGTTGTTTTACGTTGGGGTACGGTCTGCCCACAGTGAGCGATGGTTCATACAAAATGTACTAAAATGATATAGACGGATTTTTATAATATGATGCGTTTCGATGCGGCCTGACCTAATGTGTGCGCGCCCTTAGAGTACTAATTTTGAAGTAGTAGAACCCTTTTTATTTCGACTACGGGTGCACTACAGCGACACCTATTTCTGCCTAATAACAGCAGTGTTTAGCACTGTTATATTCTGGTTTTAAGGGTATGGTAAGAGAGAAATACTTATCAGAGGCGTTCCAACTTATCCTTCAGGGGTAGCAATGCTTCTTACCACACCACACCCTTCAAACCAGAACAAAGCAGCCCTTAATACTGTTATAAGGCAGAAATAGGTGTGGCGGTAGGTTGTCGCTGTACCCAACCGCAGAATCTGAAAAACAACATCTTTTTGACTTTCATAAAAACAGTAAATTTTCTAAATTACATAGTTGGTACAAAGACTTACGTTATAAAATCAAATATTTAGCCTATCCGACTTAATATCCTAAATTATCTTTCATAAATTCCATTTATCTCACAAATTCCATTAAGCGCTCATGAAGAAGGGTAACATTTACCATGTAAATTGATTACATTTTAAAGCTGACACAATCTTGTAGGTGTGTGCACACTGCCTTAGGAATGTGCTTTTATGTGTCTCGATCACGACTCCCTTTACGATATATAGACGACCGAAGAAATTTTATTTTTTAAAGACGACTAATATCTATTCACAGGAACCGAACATTTTTCCGGGATAAAAGTAGCCCATATGTTATTCCAGAATGTAATCTTTCTGTGTACCAAATTTCATGTAGATCTATTTAGCCATTCTGACCTTATCGAGTAACAAACATGCATCCATCTATTCATACATGATTCCATCCAATTCCATCCCCAAAAACGTTCGGTTTAGTAATATTAGTATGAATAGTTTTATTTTTTACAGAATAATTTCCTATAGTATCTATTTTACGTATTAATTGAAGCTGAAAATGCATTTGTAGTAATTAATATCACTTTAAGATACACTACATAAATTAAATAGTTTCTGCATATATCTACATGTGTAATCATCCTGTATATCGTAAAACGATACTACTGCATCGCGTATTATAAAGGGATCTAAACCGTAACGAAGTCATAATTTTAATTAAGAGAAAATCTTGCGAGCCACAAGTTATACCCCCGTCGCCCACTTTAAGAAGTTAGTTAACGCTGCTAAGTGGGAAAGTCTTCAGGAAATATTACAGCAACGTACAACAGCGTGGTGTTGGTACGAGACTTAGTTATATTTTTAAAACAATAATGTTTTAAAGGTAGAACTCTTTGTGTTATGAATCTTGAAGCATCTAAAAAAAACGTTAACTAAAACATCTAAAAAACTCATAGCACCACACTAGGATTTTCTCATGTGTCGTGGGTGCCTTGGAAACACACAAAGACGAATACACAAACACCCAGACCCAGAACAGAAATCTAAACTCATC
>DWNY01001674.1:0-12201 GCA_018250635.1 Telegonus apastus
AAAATGCAATATACATTTATGTAAACACCTATGACAAAAGATGTCATTTTTGAAATATACAAATTTTAAACATATGCGTTGATTAAACTAAAATAAAATCGTAGTAGGTACGTGTTTCCTCCTGTCTAGAAATAGTGGGAGAAAATGTCACTACACTAATCTTATGTAGATTGATAAAATATTAGCTTATTAAACGAATACAAATATTGATATACCTATAACGCTTAATGATAAAATCTTTTCATTAAATTTTACAGCTTCATATAAATAAAAAAACAGGCAAAAGCTGAACAATTCGTTAAGAGCGAGATAAAAAGAAGACACTTTTAAACAAATTAGTTGAGATTTAATGGAAACATAGGAGTTAGTCAGGCGGGTGTCGAAGAAAACAGTTAAGTTTTTGTCTTGCTTCATTAACGCAGACGGCTAAGAAAGTTAATAATAAACACAATTTTTGACAACTTTTCATTGTAGTGTATTTATTTAGACATATTTTGTTATGTGATAGAATTAGCAAATGAACATGCAACCTCTTGTTGCTAAGTGTCACTCAGTGTTGTTAAGTGGTAAGTCATCGACGTCCATGAGCGAAATCGACATAATAGGTACATGTTATTTACTCCATATAGATCGCGAATACATGCAGTTTATTAAGGAAGCCTTGTTATTTATGAGAATGAAAAAAGACACTTTAGATCTGAATTACAAACCCTTCAAAGCAGAACACAGTAGCGCTTTGTTGTTTTCATACAAGTTGAGGTACGTACGTACCTACCAATGTTAGGCAGGAAAATGTGGTAACTATTGTGGAGGATGCTGCAGCCAAACCTGAGAGAGTTCTGCTTTATTTTAAAGATTTTAGCCATAGTGTTAACTCGCAACCCCACTATCATTTAAAAGAATATCACATACCTTTAAATGTTTGATGTTAGAATATAATTTTTGATAAAGTAGTTAGATGGACTTGGAAAAATAAAGACTAACGCAAAGTATATTCGAAGTATAAAATATATATCCAGTAGCTTTGGCAAACCAAAGCATAAAATGCAATTTAAAATACACAAGCAAACAGAAACAAAAAGGAATATTAGGAAAATTTCTATTATTACTCTCAGTCCTCCAAACACTTTTTTTTTCAAATATGCTCATTTACAGACACGGAAGTCAATTTTTGTTACATGTATGTTGCCATAAGACAATCTTTAAGAAATAACATAGCCCGAGGTCGCATTTTGCGGAAGTACGTATAGATAATTTCAAACAAGTAAGAAATAACTCCGCAATTTTATAAACAACAATTTTGCGCAACTATTGCTGCATTCCTGAACAGGATATAAAATGCGTCAAAGTACACCTTTGATTGGAAACAATACATTTATTTACGCTTTTAAAAGTCAAGTAATATTCGTGTACTTACATTAATTTGGCGCAATTATTCAATCAAACATATTTCATACTATGTGGTAGAGGAAAATAGATTAACTCGTATGTATTCATTTTCATTGTCTACTATATTCGGTTATATGCAGACATGGGGTTTCGATTTTGATATAAATTATAATGAAGTTAACAATTACGTTTTATTTAAAATAAATGTTGAATTTCGAGTTAATGTATTTACCTACCATCATATTATGTTTTGAATAATAATTGTATGCATGTATAAAGTCATCGGTTACTGTGATTTATTTTCAACAATTCCTTTAGTGTTCGACCCACCATTCCCAGCGTAGAAAATTGATGTTACGTCGCTCCCGGTCGCTACGGCGAAGCACCACGGCTGTCGTACGATAAATTAAACGCAACTCATATTAGAAGACGCATATTAAGAGTCGCTATCGTTCCTCTTCTACCTTCGAAGTATATCCTATGCAAGACAAGGACGTAAATAGAAAAGTCACAGTAAGTCCGCTTTTTTGTTATTCCACGAAGAGACAAACCGTTATCCGTAACTTTGTTACTTTAATGAAGACTGAGTAAAGACGTTTGGTTCACAATGACCATGGAACTGTCGAAGCCTTGTCTAAATGTATGCCTTACTAAATTACTTTTCATTACCAATAGAAACGATTCTGCCTTTTTTACAAATAATTAGCCTTCTTTTATGTAATTATAAATCATCATATTTGACGTCTGGTATAAATGATTCTTAACTATAGTCATCTCAAGCATTTATATACCCAAGTGTATTTTTTCCGAGACACAGTTAGAAACGGCGACGAATCCTCATTAAAGCACCATGAAAAGAAATATTTCTCGCTTATTTGGGTTAAACATTATGTGTAGCAACAACTATGCGAGTGAAGCGATCTGACCAGATTACTTTGCCGGCCATGGCGTACCTATCTGCAATCGGTAAATGGTTACTTTAAGTCTCGATATGCGAAGCATTTACCACGGAATGTCACCGTCGTTGTGGTGTACTTATATGTGCTCCGGCGGACTGAATTTTTTCTTATCGACGATGCATTTTCTGCAAGTTTTCAATGTGAGCGACATGAACGCAGCAACGCACCGCTCTAGTCTTGTTGTCCCTGTCTTATTTTTTGCACAGAACCGCGCGTTAGAGTTTTGTTAACGTTTTTAGGAAGCCTTTATAAATTCTGAGATCTGAATGTCGATAAGTTTGAATTACAACTAAGGAATCACAATACCGATAGGTTATTCTGCTTATAAGTCTAATATGATTAATAGCGATAAAGAGTTGATTGCTATCGAGCGCTTCAGTTTGTTTAGTTCAAATATATTTAAAGTCAGAATCATTCTGTGTTAAATTAATACTTAATATGTAGTATTCAATTTTAGTTACATCATCAGCACCAATAATTTAAGTGTGTAATGATTCGACCGCCTCCAACGATTGCTTACATTTTTCATTACCGCCTTATTCTCTTCGGGTGTGGATATTAAGCCGGCAGTAATAACCGGCTCCACTCCCGTCATCCATCACGGGCGCTGCAATCGTTTCGCTGTCAGTTCTATTCCGGGACGCTCCGTTTTCGCTAATGATTCCCCGTCGCCGTGAGATCATGCGACATTTACAAAGGCCGATTGTACCGACGATTTGTACGTGCAAATGGCTTCTCGATCTCGTATCTCCCGAGGTATTTATTCGAGGCGTTTTTGTCCACGCGATTCATCTATATTGTGCATTAATCCAAAGGCAACGCGATTTGCAAAAGTCGTTCCTTTTGCAAACGCAGCCTCTACCGTCGACCGTACAGCTTGTATAAATAAAAGCACATATCCCGGATCGCGTTCCACGTGAGAGAGTTTATAATTTATTTGTGTCGCAGTTTTCTGGCGACGATTTTCCCACAGGGGCGGTGTCTCAAACGAGCCGCTCCCGCCCTTTATGTGGTTTTTTGTGGCGACACAAAATACCCCGGTGGAAAACATTCAGTGATAACTGGTAACAATCGCTGCCGCCCGGATGCTCCCCGCCATTCCGCGCATTCCTCGAGTTGGACCTCGACTGATGCTTTTTCATCTAGCACCGCATCGCTGACCGAAAGCTCTCGGCTGTCGAGACTCGTGACTGGACCCACAAATGACCGTCAATATATTATTCCACTCATAATTGTTTTGTACGAGTTTGATATTATTGATTGATAATTCTATGGAACCGTATAGCAATGTCGATGCGTCTAAAGCGATTCAATGCTAAAGTTGCTAAGAGAGAGGCAAACTGACATTTAAGCTAACTCAGTGCAATACTAAATGGTTTATACCTTAAAATCTAGACACCTATATTGCCAATATTACATGTATAAGTGATTTTCCTGCGATGTGTAACAAATGTTAGAACAGTAAAATATAACGAATTTTGCAAACACTGTGGATGAATAATGATACAGGTACCTAGACTATTGTAAAAGCTATACTTCAAGAAGTACCTATGTATGGTGCCAAATGTCGAATCATGTCAATTCAATCACTAAGCTCAAACATGTGGAACATTCTAGATAAATCTTTGGCACCCGAAACTTGTACCATATGACGACTGTTTCTAACATATATTTTGAATCCATATCAACATACAAAATATTTGATTACCTAACAGTTGTACGCGTCTAATCCGAATTCATAGAAACGGAACATTTTCACGCTGCGCTCTAGTACAAGTAGGCAACGTTTTTATTAATGTCCCATTGTTTCTTAATCGCCGCACCAGATTTGATATAGCGATAAGTTTCCGTTAAAAGCGTAATGTTAAGTAAAGCGGTAAGGTCGCTGCCGGTTGTTTTTCGACCGAAAAGCGTTGCCGTCAGATCTTAAGTCCGATTTCTATTATCTTCCACTTCGATCGCCGTTTGACAGACATTGCTCTTGTAGTTAAGGGGATGTCGATTATTCAACTCTTAAATCTGTCTCGGAGGTACGATGAATAAAAATTCTGCCCACTGAAACCTTAATTAAAATTTCTCGTGCATACCATCAAATACCTTAGTGCTTATGTTTTGGTATGGCATTTATTTTATTGTATTAGCGTGGGTTTTGGAGTTCGTTAGTAAATAAAAGCTTTAAGGTCACACGAAATAATGTTTAACAATATCAGTTATAGAGTAATTACCTAGTAAAAAACCTTCTTATTTTCTCATAATACGTTTGCGTAAGAACGTATGAAGTACACATATTGTTTTAATTAAAATGTATAGTCAGATTGTCTGCGCAACTTAGTCCTAAACATACAAGGAAATGCGATTATTTATAATAAATAAGGGGGTGCAAAAAACGTAACCTTACGGCTTACTTACTTCCTGGAATAGAAAATTGTAACATGATAAATAAAATGTATAATTTCAATTGAATCGATGTAGTATCTAAACTTAAGTACCTAAAAGGTATCATAAATATGGTTTCATATTTTATGAATTCTATACAAATGTGTTAATGATTCGCGGTATTCGTTTAATTGATTTTTGAAATAGTGAATTAAAAATAACGTGGGTTAGACATACATATACCTAATTATAAAAAATAACATACATCAAAATTATTGGAAAGTAGATCTTTTGTTAATTTTAAAATGTGACAACTGACTAAACCGTCAACTAAATGGTAATTTGTCTTAACTTTTCTATTTGACTATTCATTGCAGTGGCAGCACTGCGGCTCAGATCTCACGCCACATATCGTTGTTCCACTTTACTGACAATAAATCGTATGTTGAGCGACTCAGTGACTTGTATATATTATTATAATTAACAATAGCAGCATTATACGCGATTTCCAAACTAAGCGGTGCAACGGAGATCGTTTGTCACGAAGCAAATTGCTATTTATGAGGATTATCTGTACTTAAACATTGTAAACTCTTACATTTTAATGGACGGATTTACGTCAGGCGATTCGTTTACGCAACGTTTCCTTGTGACAGTTTGGAAATCAACTATTTATATAATTCGATATACTCCATACAACATGCTTTTAAGAGCATAGTCATTTTAGAGTTAATCTATGTTCGGCGTCCGCGCTTGAAAATTCCTTTACCAAACATCTCACCTCCGTACATTGTTTCGACCGCAAACGGTACGGCTCATAAATAAGGCATTGCTATTTAGCTAACAATCGAGCTTCGATGGGCATTTGGTCAGATTCCGAGGCAGGCAGCCGTGGCAGCCACGTGTGCTCGCCTCCGCATGCCTCGGGCTGAATATGCAACCCTTGCTACTTGAATTTTGGCCCCTATGCCGAATATTCCATGCACATCGAATATAATGTTGGGGAATAATGCATGTACCAATTCAAACCCGGTTCGAAATTCAAACGTTGATCGAGCATTTCAATTCATAACATACCTCAGTTCATGTGTTGCACGAAATAAAGACATCTAAATAGTGCTTTGTGAAATATTGTACGTACAACCTATAACTTCGTACTATAAGTAGACGGTGTAGTGTCACACTTTCTAAGAATTAAATATACAACTCAAGGACATGCCTACATGAATCTTGTTGCCATTTAGCAACACTAAGCTAGCATAAATGTTGAAAGTTTAATTTTAAAGGACTTACATTGACTACAACATGCCGTGCATCTGATGGTAAGTGGCCACTGCCGCCCTTGGACGTCCTTAATTAACGCCAGATAGGATTGAAGTCTATTTGAAATTAGCCAGAAATGCGTTGCTACCCCTGGGAATTAAGTTGGAACACCTCGCCTAAGCATGTCGCCCTTACCACAGTCTTAAATCCAGAAGTTCAGCGCTTAATGCTGATGTTGTTAAGGAGCGGATGTTATAGGTGTAGCAGTAGTGCCTCTGGAGTCGAACAATAATGGGTTAAAATACCTTCATTCCTTGGTGTTAAATTATTTTTCATCGAAACAGAAAAATATTTAATCTTTCCGTGAATAAGCGGAAAGTAATACGAGGGTAAATGTGTCGTATTTGATTCTCGTAATATGAATAAATCGCACTACACTGTGTCGACAAAGATTTAGTAAGTAATTGACGAATTTATGACTATAACACTTTAATATGAGAGTATTTTTTTGCTCGTTGAGGGTTCGAATTTGAATTGATTGACACGAATGACTTCCTTTTAAGTCTTGATATTGATTTTTTTTTCAATCTATCTCAATTCTAGTGTTTGAAAATAATGGATACGCGATGGACAAATTTCATAGGTTCGTCTTCGTATGAGCATCATTTTCTGTTTTGGTGGCTCATCAACTGTTGATGAACTCATATATTATGGAGGAGACTGCATTAATGGACACAACTAAACTAAATAATTAAATCATTATATATAGCCTATTTGGCTAAGAAAAAAATAATAGGCACAATTATTTTTTGTTACATTTGGTAGCTTTTGTGTAATAAAGAGTCCCCAAATTTTCAATAACGTTTATGATCGAATTTTGATCTGATCTGATTTATAAAAAAGTTCTAATTTTAATTCTTACATTATTTGACTATATACTTTAACGGCCACATTAAGTGCTATACCGGTCTGCTTTACAGGGGTTCCGGGTTCGATAACCGACCGAGAGAACATCTCAATTTATAACCTAGATTCTTAGTGTAGTTATTTGCATACCTATGTTTTTGTTAATATAAGCGTGAATCAGTAATTAATTATAGGAAACATTGTAAATCAACGTATATGTGTGTAAAAGTACATACATTTAAATAGCTTATAATTTAAAGTATCTTAAAAATTGTTGTATCGAAATAATTAGTGCATTTGATTTAAGTAATCTTGCATGATAGGTAATAAAGATACAATAATTCATGTCATATTTAGTTCTTTAAAAATTAAGTTTACATGCAAGATAAGTATTAGTTTTGCGGCTGGATATTTATTTTAATAAGTCAGCACTACATACAATATAAATTAACGTGAAGATCCATGTCATCCATCCAACTTACAATAGGTATCAGAAAATCGTTTATGTTAAGTTATCTATACTAGTAGACCTGTAGCAATGGTCGAAATTCGACCATAATTAAAACCATACAAAAACTAAATTTATATGCATCGAAATAAAAATAAAGTTGTATATGTATTTTTAATCTGTGCATAATAAGAACATTTATTATAGGAAACATGAGGTTTAACTTGTTAAGCTGCATTTAAAAGAAATAAAGCATTTTTTGACATAGACAACTGACGTAGTTGACGATATCTTTTAACATTGTCAATTAATTGTTTTATTTTGTTTAATTTAACATATATTTTGTAACACAATTGTACATAAATATTATCCATTAAAAATCTTCTCGTGATATTTCCCGTATGCCTATTCTCATGCTCCTCTGTGCCCGGAATATTCGAAAAATGGTACCGTAAATTTTCGCTTCACTTATTAATATATACATAGATTTAGAACTATATTAGAGTAGTTTCATAACTTTAGTACCTTATTACAATATTAATGGAGCCTGAGCAATCGTTTTCCAATTTGCTACGGATGATCAATAAAGTTGACAACCCTGAACTGGGCAGCGCCGCGAGCGCTGCGGTAAAATTTACGACAGTCTTCCTTTTCTATATTTCATTAAAAGTTCTTAAGTCTGAGGATTACACTTTTCACTTTCGAAGTAATAGCCAGTTCCCGGCGTAAAAATATGCGTACGATTCGGACTTTTGTTATGAAACTTTAATCTAATGTAATCAAATTTTTATCCAAGGATGACGAGTTCCAACCATTCATAATGTTCCGTGCCAATAATAATACATTTGGTATCTGTCTTTTGGATGAAGTTAAGATTGATAGATGCAGAAAAACTAATATAATTAAGAATTTTAGGTTCTTTTGGTAAATTTATTATAGCTATGCATTAACTATGCATTGATGAATAAAAAGTCATGTGTGTAAACATGCATATGTATGTAGAAAAGATGTATATTTGATTTCATTATTAAACCCCTACTAAAATAAATAAAAGCGAGCAAATTTATCTATAAAATGAAAATAAACAACAATAAAGGATAAGAGAACTGAGATGCCGTTCCCTTGTTGAAGCTGGGAGGCTGTAAACCAATCTGAGTGTATTCAACAGGCTGGAAATTTTCCAAAATGCGAGTATTGTGTGAATAACAACATAATAATATGCGGGTGTACCGATTTGGCAGCGGCAGGAGCGCCCTGGGAATCGGTGGCTATAAAGGGATACGCGCCCTTAAACCTCCTGAAATCGGGCCCTTGTCTCACTCGAGCGCTGTTAAAATTTAACAACTCCCTAAATTCCACTTTCTCCGGGCATAAGTGATACTGATTTACATTTTATTTACATCCATCCAAAACTTTGTACCGTATTTAATATTCTTCCCCGTCTTATTGCTTTCGATTATTGCTCGCTACGATTCCTCTTGAACTCCAAACTTTCAATATTTGTACTACTGTCTTTTGTATGAAATTAAAATTAATATATTCAAAGACTGTTGTTTAAGTAGACTCGGCTGAAATTAATGAACTAAGAAGATTAATTTAGAGTTTAAATGGGTTCAAGCAAACGATTTAATTAATCGAGGCTAGGTTGGCATAAATCATAAGTCAATCAAGAAGCTGCGTGGGGCTCATTTATATGAGAATGCGGTGTCACTGTGACTAACATTATAGTTCGGATACGAGAATGTCGCGACTTGCGTCGGCTAGAGCTTCGCTGTGACCATGATCCATGCAACTGAGTCAAAATCTATACAAATAAATAAAATTTAAGTGTCTGTTTGTAATGTCAAAATAACAACTTCTTACTAAATGCATATGAAAGTATACGTGATACCTATAACAAAAATACAATTATATATTTTTTTGTCTGTCTGTCTGTCTGTCGGCTTCTGTCTGTCTGTTTGGCTGAGGTAATCTTCTAAGCGTCTGGACTGATTTCGACGTGACTTTTACTAGAACATAGCTGAAGGTGTAAGGCTTAACTTAGACCACTTTGATTTTTGAAAAAGTATTAGCGCGCTCTCTACGCGCTTGCGGCCGCCGTCGTGGCCGTTATTGTCAGTTGCTATAAGGTGTGGTAGCGACAGCTATCATATTAGAGCCATATGTTACTTATGTTTAAATATGTATGGCTTTTTTTACAATTTATTTAACGCGGGTGAAACCGCGGAGAATAGTTAATAGACAATAAATAAATTAAAACCGTGTATCGCGCACACACCTTATATAGCATAATATATCAATAATCAATAGTGCGTAGGCCTAGCTGTAGACACAGTATTTAGCAGGAGTTCTAAAAATGCAATGCAATCACGTTTTTCATATCTGAATGATTAATCATAGATATATAACCGTTCGCGGTAAATGACTTTTCTTACTATTTCCAAAAGTTCCAGTGTTTTGTTTTACACTTTGCAATTGAAATTCCCAAAGGAGTAAATTTTGAATGTAAATGAAAAGTATGAAACTTTTTATAACTTTCTGGAGTTCCAATTCACGGTATTCAAATAGTGCGACTGCAAATTGTACCTCTTAAATCACAATCAAAACTACTGAAGCATTGTTCTATTCTCCTAGTTGCAGGGGTTCAATTTTATTTTTAAACAGCTTACCCCTCCTACCTTGTATAGGTACCCTTGTAGACAATTGTTTCTATTATTTTTTGTATTTATTCATCCTGCACATTAGCTAGCAGCTTAAAAAAATATATTTTTACCTGACTATCAGAAGGAAGGTAGTGTTTTCCGAGCGTTTTCATTTCTTTCATACGCGCCACACCCCAACGGCTTCATGGATCTTAACATAAAGAGTGTCGTTACAATCGTCTCAGTTGTCATAATGACATAAACTATACAATTTTTAACTATGGTGCCTGCAAACGAAGAAAAAAAGGAGGGGATAAATCGAAATTGTTTTCATCATTACAGTATGGGTATCAAATGAGTACGACTATCAAAGTCAATTCATTTTTAGCAGTCGGGTTAATTGTTTTTAAAATAATTCTCTAGTTGAGTTAAAAACTAAAAAAAACTTAAGAGACTCTAATGCCATAACGACCTGAAAAGTATAAAATATCATTGAAATAAATTTTGTGCAATGGTGGTTATAAAATTAAAACCTGTAAAACTTACAAGTACATGTAAGTATCAAAAATACGTATTAATAATTACTTAAATGAATTTATTGGTAACCCTGAGGACTTAATGGAGCCGCTTCGTATAAGGCCTTCCCCATGCCCGATGAAACCAGAACACAGCAATGCTTAAAACTACTATAACTAGGTAGGAATAGGTCTGGCGACTATGTCTCCAAAGTCGAACTAAAACTGTACGTTGAAATTACATAATTATTTTATTTATTTGTGTATAAGATAACGTGGTGTCTTACACTCGATCGCAAATTATTAGGTCATGATCTCGACCGTCGTTCGTCCAGTTACCGAAACAATGCAATAAATGAAATCTCGGAACCATTCGAGGTATCGCATTCAAACAACGGCAACAAATAGCTGATAAATTCTTCAATTACAAAATTATGAATTATTGGTCTCTGTTTCATTGGTTTATTTTTGTTAATTAAACAAATGATTATATAAACAATAAGCGTCTAAAAGGAATAAACAGTAAAGGGAAAACCAAGTATCAATCAAATCAAAATCAAATCAAATACTATAAGGCGTTAAATTCTTATTGCTCGAAAACATTATATGGCACAGGAAAAAAATAAGCATCAAATAACAATTAATTACAATTATATCATAAAACATTAAGATTATAGTATATAAGTATTAACTTTTAAATAACGTCGGTAATAAAAACAAAATAAAGTATTTTGATGTAGGTAAATAAATACCTTCTTAATAAAGACGTGGAATGCATGCTTCTGTCAAGTTAGTTCAAAAATACGATTTATTTTCTGTAACACGCGGTTAAAATACAATATTCAGTACGTGAGAGCTGCGTAATTAATGCTCATCCCATATTCAACAGTTACAAAATGTATGCGAGCGACACCGGCGTCGGAGGTTTTCCGCTGTTCAGTGAATATCCAAGCTAATGCAATTTTTACTTGAATTGGGTTATATAAGCCCGGGAGTCATTATATGAGCCTAAGAATTTCTGTTAAGTAAAGCAAAACTAGAATTTATAAGCAAGTATACATTGCAGTTATTTCGTGCAGTTTCAAAGTTTGCCTAGTTGCCTCTTGCTTAAATTTAATTTGGGTAAGATTTTTAGTGTTCAGCAATAGCTATGCTTATCATTTTTATATTAAACAAGCAAACACAAAACAGTCCACCGGATAATGGGTGCTTTCTGTGCCCATGGAAATTTGTAAGCTTCATATTCGCATACCCTCTATCTAAATAAATTATATGTAAAATCGCGTACGCGTACAAGGTAAAAAAACCTACTATCTAAACTAGTCGTAATTCAAACTTATTTAAAAGTAATCTTTTCGTATTGGAGCAACGGTAAAAATAGTAAATGGCGTCAAATTTTTAAGCTTGACGTAAAATATTTACGTAAAGGCTGCGTAATTGATGCTCATCCCATATTCAAGAGTTGGAAAACTCTTACGAGTGAGACCATTTACGATTAAGGCCATTTTCGTCGCAAACGGAACGTCTCGGCAATTTACATTTTTAGCCAGATTAATTTTGGGTTTGGAAGTAACTTAAAAATAGTTATTTTATACGATATATTTTAATATATTTACATATATTTCTTACACAGATATATTTTTAACCTCCACAATATATTTTTAAATAATTAGTAGACCCGCCACAATGGCCGAAATTCGACC
>DWNY01001675.1:0-12198 GCA_018250635.1 Telegonus apastus
ATTATTTGCGCTACTTAATGCAAGCATCGTCGCGTGGCGCTTAATAAACAATGAACCAGCTGGTCTGCACACCTGAGTGCCTGGTAACAATTTAAAAGTGAATATGAGATGAATTATATAAACTAAACCGTTTTATAATCATTAATGAAGTTACACTAATGTTGGCTACTTATTGTGACGTTACAACAATCTATATGTGTACAAATATCGGCATTCTATTCTGAAACTTCATTTGGTTTACGATGCGCTATGTTAGTACAAAAGGCATGTCCATACTCATCAATTATTTGCGCTACTTAATGCAAGCATCGTCGCGTGGCGCTTAATAAACAATGAACCAGCTGGTCTGCACACCTGAGCGCCTGGTAACTGGTAACAATTCAAAAGTGAATATGAAATGAATTATATAAAGATTTACGTTTTATAACCATTAACTAAGTTACACTAATGTTGCTTACTTATTGTGACGTTACAAAAATTTACATGTGTGCAAATCGTCTTTCTATTGTGGAGGTTCGAATTCTATTGATTTAAAATCTTGGTATTTATTTGTTACCTTCGGATCTAGCGACTAAAGAGTACTGACTTAAGTATAAAAATTATTCTGAGATGGAATATTATTATACATTTAAAAAGAAAAAAAAAAAACGAGTTTTTGCTTTATTTGCAAAATATTTTAAATAACCTATATTGAACGAACTACCTTTACTAAAGCAATTCAGATTAAGTTCTTATATATTTTGGAGTTATATGCGTATGTGAAATCTACTATTTTAGTGGTAAAGAGAAACATTGTCGAAAAGCCTTCGTGGTTAAAAGTTCACAATAAAGTTAATTAAAGGAATAACTAAATTTAAAACTACATTTCATATTTGTTTATACAAATACAAATCTAGTGTCCATAGACACTAAATCTGAATGAACTTTAAGCATGAATACAGTTGAAAAGTAGCAAAAATCGCCCGTGAAATGCCGATACTGCGAAATTATGAACAGGTCATATTCGGTAGCGAATTTAAATGCAACGCAGAATTTTGAACGAATTGAAATTTCATGAAAAAAAGCACGACAAACCTTTGGCAATTTGCCATAATTTCAAAGGGATCTTCTTTTTAAAATCTTCCTAGTTAAGATTGGTTGCAAGTTTCTCTGCAATTCACATGGGACCAACGGAATACCCAAAGCAAAGATACAAGTCAGACCAAAATATTACTTTCAAGCTTACCTTACACAATTTAGTTAATACAGTCGTATATAGGAATGGTTTTAAGACATATCAAATCTGTACCTACTTTACAATAATACAAATTAAAAATTATCGCAGGTGGCGCTCCAAGTTAGTCCTTAGGAGTAGTAACGCAATTGTGACCGACTTCGAATTTTATCTGGGGTTGAAAACTCATGTCAATGGGCGGCTGTTTACCATCAGTGGATACATGCTCGTTTGCTAGTATAACAAAAAACATTATTGATATGAATTTGAACTCGTATTCCTAGTAATTTATTTTAATGTCGCTTTGACTTTCGAGCTACATTCAAGTCTACAATAGTTAATGCTTATACAAGGCCAAGGTTACCATTCAGATCATACTATTTATATGACAGTTTAAAAAACAATAAAAAGTAGTAAGATTATAAATAATACTGGTTTCAGATGATATCACTTGTCGGTAAGATCAAACGGAACAGGCAGGTCAAATATAATAAATGTAATAATAATTAGTTTGGTTTAGATCATGATACACTTTGACTTCTTTTATCTCTGTTCTATACAGACAAATAAATTTGTCTGTCCACAATATGTAAATAGGTATGTAATATCTGTTATTATTTGTGCTTATTTGCATTATGCATACCTAAATATAATATCTTTTCTTATTATGATGTTCCTTATTTGTTTACGGGGGAAAACCTTCAAAAGTGCCGTAGGAGCACCATGGGATTATGTGGGAGTTTTACCTACAAAAATCCCCTCGGCGGCCGTCCTGATTGCTATGTAGAGGACTCTGCAATTGAGTTTTCCATGGGATAATCATTCAAACAGAAACGGAACTAAGTTGTATTGATTAGGTACTTTCTACACCCTAACAATGTTAAATGCATGCAGGTAAACACGAGAGGAAGTCGCCAATGCGGGCTTTGAAACTTTGAGAGCTAAGGCTTTGAGGGCTTATTGAATCTTCGATTATTAGTCTTTAGGAAGTTATTCTTAAATAATCGAGACTAGAAAAACTCTTGATTAATTACTGCATTAAGAAATCGTTGCATTGTGTCATAGTAAATGCATGCTCCTGGATATTTATTTTGTATAGGTTTCAATGTTTCCATTATTTTATTAAATTCAATTTATTAAACTTAGTCGTCTAGCTCACACTAGTTACCTATGATTCTCAACTCTCCGGATCTCATCCCTACGTTACGAGATATAAAATAATAAATATTGATTATACAGGATTATGAACACTTCCGTTACGATACGTTGAGTACGTTAAGTAGGTACGTATAATTTGAGTACGAGCGGAAGCGTTCAGTTCTTCTCTATCTAAAAGAACGGCAAATTCATGTTCAATATCCTTATATACTGTGAACAGTTTTTTTTAGTAGGCACAAACACCACACACAAATAAACTTTACTAATAGGTGTAATAAGTTTAAAAGTATAGGTTAAAATAACTCGAAACTATCGACCACATGCGTAGAATTTAAGCTTAATGCTGGCGGGCTAATGCCTGTTTCATATGTTCCATGGCGGTCTAATTCCAACACATCTGGCGGGTGGATAAATGTCAGCATGCATTGTGAACGTCAACGAATAATGGTCGGAACTGAGAATATGTTCCACAACGTTCAGAACAACGCCTAAATTGAATATGGCGATTATTATTTAAAGTTTTATTGCATTCACTCGTGATGAAACCGCGCCTGACCTCGGCAGCCTCAATTACGCCAATGAAAGACCGACGGGACAACTCATCGCAATTTAAAATATTTAAACGTCACATACCTAAGCCCAATTCACATTAGTCATCAGGATATAAACTCTTTGACTTTAACAAGACAAATTTTGTACGGGAAACAGGAACTTATAACAACTTCACGTAACTTCAGAGCTAGTCTGAAGTTTTCAAACAGATATATTGACAACTATTTTATAGATAGTTGTTGTTACACTTACTTCTGCATTTTAAATAGGTAATAGATGTAAATATAAAAAACGACAAACAGACCTATCATCATGGGCACTTACAAGTTCACCAAGTTACAGATTCTAAATGGTATTTGATGTTGTTGTCCACAAAAACTTACCACTTTAAAAATAACGTTTATACACGAAGAGTGAAATACAATTTGTTCTTCGTGGATGTCGAATGAGCTAATTAAAAAACAGACTTGTTAATTTGCTTGGTTGTTGTTGTTTTTGTTAACTAGATTACTGCAATACCCTATCCTTGGTCACTTCGTATAATCATGGCATCCAAGAAAAATCAAAACTATATATCTTGATTCACTAAAGGTAGGAAATTAATTAAAACCAAGACGATTTTTATAAAACATGGATTATGATGATGAAATTATCAGATAAATAATAATTTTACTTATATGACATGAAATAAGATCCAAAACAATTAATCTGGAGTTACCTGACCAAATACAAATTTAGAAATTAATGGGTGTTAAATTTTTTCAGCTGATGCCAATTAGTATACCTGGACGATCAATACAATTTTCTAGGCATGTGCTGTTTACTAATATCCTGATATACAATCTGATGTTCGGATCAGTGTAGGTAGTATTGTCTACAAGATTTTTATACTGTAGGTATAATATATTATAAAATAAATTCTGTACCTCTGATGTGAACATTACCTTAATGGAGGCAAAAATAATTATGACAAATCAAAAAAACTCAACCTAAACAATAAGTACCTACGTAGGTAGGAACTTATTGTTTACCACTACAAAGTCATTGGGTAAGGCCTATGAATGATACATTTTATAGAAACACTTATAATAATAATTAAATATGTCAGTTAACATGGATGCTTCTATTACAATAAACACAGCTTATTACCGGGTAATGGATATTAAGTTTATTATTTCATATTTACCATTCGGGCGATAATCTGAATGTGATTTGATCCGCATTTTCTTTTCCCAATGTATCCTTTTTGAATGTTCGATTTATTGACGCACTACCCTTTATTAGGTTTCTTCATCACAAAACACTTCGACACTTTGGAACTAAATGCATTTCACATTCTGCGTCTTATCAATTTTTATTTATTCATTGTCAGAAAGGATACAAGTTACTAAGAAAATATTCTTAACAACCACTTTTCACATTGTTTTTGCACGTGACAAACACAAGTAAAGAAACTGAAACGTGAAACAATAACAAAGGAATTAGATTTTGATAGGGTTAGCGTGCGTTAACTGCGTAGGTAACGTATGATTTGACAGCTGCAAGCGCGTTATCCCGAAATCCCGAATCAAACGCCGGGTGGCCGGTCCGCTTGAATGAGCGCCAGCCGAGTGAGCGGGACTTGATAGTGAAGTCAGACGCACGTGGCGAGCTCGGGGAACATCGGGAACGAACGGGACGTAAATAGAACGGGATTAATTGAACTATACTACGACCACTACGCATTGTAAATTTGATCGTTTGCACTAGTGCTCTTAAGAAAATTCGAAAACTATCTTGATTCATTCGCGTATTGTAAAATATTGCAATACTTTCCATAATCAATGACGAATGAATAAAAATTTCACGTTTGAACACGCAATGTTTTAATATTTTAAATGTAAGAAATAAGTTGCAATCTGTCAAATCGAAGGCCACAAAACGCAGTTACGGCAAAAACACAATATTTTTTAATATAAATAAAAAATTAAAACTGACGTTGTTAATCGGATCTCGACTACACCACCGCCGTGTAAAACGTCAAACGCGCAGGCGCAGTGCGCGTAACTGACTTACGCATGCGCGACAACTTCACGATGGTGAGCGTTGTCAGTCAGTTGTTTCTTGCGGCAAAACTCAATTTTGTAAAAGTAGCCACCGGTTTATAATAATAAGTACCGAATTATGCTGACTCTGACCCAATAACATTGGAGTGCAAAGGTAGCACTGTCATGCTTCTAATGCTTAAAAGGTATGTAATGTTCAAATATTTGTGAAACACATTTGTGTTACATTTATTTCTTAGTATTCTATACGCTTCACTGGATTCAATGAACCGAGCACCTACATTCATAGAATCTAGGAACTACTTACTAAAAACTAAAAACTAAAAATTTGGTCCTAAATAAAGGTAGACACGAATTGATTGACCTAAATATACCAAATACTGCAACACCTACAAGGTTGGTTCACACGGGTTCTCACGACCAAAAACCTAACGGTATATTGAGCACAAACTTAGCAATAAAAGATTAAAGTGAATGACCTCGTATATCAGGTTGCAAATGTAACATGCAATGTCTACAATCAGAGTTTCGACGTTCTATTGTCTCAATTACCATTGGTAACATGTATTCGAATATTTTCGACATTTGAAAAATGAAATAAGGTATGAATATTCTTACATTATGTCATATCCACTTCGGAAAAAAAAACCTAGCTCATTTGAACCTAAAGATAATGCGTTAACGAAAACGTCTACGGCAGCTCATAAATAGTTTTGTAGTGTTTTAGAAAACTTTGGGCTTTCTGAACGGGATCTTTTATTCTGACCCTGCAATCTACTTGACTATTATTTATATAAATACACAAAATGTTATAGGTTACAATAGGAACAGAACAAATTCAGTCGCTCATTTAAATTTTGCACTCCACTTGGTTTTTCACCCTCTGCATCATTTTTTTTTGACGTAAGATTCAGAAATGTATAAATTTTCTGTTATGAAAAATGCTTTCACCAGATTTGATATTTACCAATTTAAATTCCAGACAAACTATTAATGAAACAAACATTAATCAGAATCCAATAGGTACAACATAGTTAGGTACATTATATATGGGCTCAGAGCGCCATCTGTTGACACATACTCAGCACCATTATGCACGAATGGATGCATGAAAGAAACGTAGATCAGTAGGTATTTTAATATGAATGATCTATAACATTGTAACGCAGTTCCAAGACAATCCGACAGATGTCGTCTGTATCGTACCAGGTCTTCACGTATAGAAATTTGAAACCTTATACTCTGGGTATTGAACTCCTTAGTAACCTCATACGTTAGTGACTTTGGTAAAATGACACTTGAATCACAGGTGAACAGGGTTACGAGGTCTAATAGTCAAGTACTAGATGACAAGTGGAACATGTTGTTAGCTCTCTAGGTGACCTTATTGACCGCGTAGCTAGGTATCGTAGGAGGATCTATTAATATATTTGTGTCATGAAAACAGTCTTGTTTGTCTACATACTAATTACGGATGATTATGAAATTAACAAATGTGGAGTACAGATGCTTTTATAATAAAATAACTGAAGATTATTGCACCATTCTACAAAAAGAAGATATAACAAGCTGGTTGGTAAGTTTTTATAAGTCTTCGAAGTAATATTTAATTAAAAAGTCGTAGAACCTTTTGTGGTTCGACTCCGGCGGCACCACCGCTACACCTGTTTCTGCCTAACAACAGTAGTGTTAAGCACTGCTGTGTTCCGGTTTGAAAGGTGGAGTAAGGGTACTTATCCGAGGCGTTCCAGCTTAGTCCTCAGGGATAGCAATGCTTTTCTGGCAACTTCACAT
Source organism: Telegonus apastus (assembly GCA_018250635.1). NCBI lineage: Eukaryota > Metazoa > Arthropoda > Insecta > Lepidoptera > Hesperiidae > Telegonus > Telegonus apastus. The sequence continues at coordinate 6,763 of DWNY01001675.1, forward strand.
AGGGCTCTAATCGTATCTAGGGTTGGTCATAGATATCCATGGGTGGCAGTGGCCAGTTAACATTAGGTGGACTGCACGTTTATTATTATAAAATAAATAATGTAGTTGCTGAAATTTGTAATACTTAGGTACATTACCTTTTCGAATTTTGCGTTTTATTTTCCTATTATTATGCGTTTGCTCATCAACTTCTTGCCGCACTTTACTTGCAATAAAATAAGCATTTTTTGCCAATTCAATAACAGTTACAAAAATACACCACACCAATGCAATCATTTTACTACAAAATATTTAATTTATCACTGGCAATACAGTTTTTTTCTCCTTTTCTTAATCTTCAGCATGTACACATTTTTTCTAAGAGTATGTCCATAATTCCATTGCGATATTAACTCCGAATTAACTAAACCGATGTGTAAATTAAACCACATACCACTTGTCGTCTATAGTATAGAGCACTGCACCTTTTAACTGAATATGTTATGTATGTTTAACCGAATAGTTTATCTTCGGGTTATCATAAGGAGACGCGATCGCGCGAGCCAGTCTAAGATCGGGCATAAGACTGCGTGGATGCATCTTTACGATGCGGGAGCCTTGATAGATTATCTAAATAAGGCTAAAAATATTAACCACACGCGGTAAATCAATTTAAACCCGTTACTGAAGGAACACTAATCCGGAAAATTCCACTACAACTGTTATTTATTCACTCATATTCCTTATGCACGTATATTATTATAAAAAACAATGAATACTGTATCGAAACAAGTGGTTCTTTCGAAGGACAATTGGATTATGCATGTAATGTGCAACGAAAAGGATAGGGCACTGGATAAGTAGCGTTAATGTTAATCGGTATGGTATGAACCGTAACGCTACGTGCCTTTTGTTTGTTACCGTGAGCCCCAGACGATACGTATTACGTTGAGTTGTCGTATACACAGGTATAGGTACCTACAAAACATGCACTATCAGTAAAAGGGGATCCTTACTGTTGCAATATTTTTATAAGTTATCTCTATAAATATGAAAGCAAACAATGCTTTTAATATAGCGTTGGCTTGTAAAGATTGTATACATTGACTTTAATGAAGTCATGAAATAACCAATGTAGTTATTTTTGTAAAAAACTTTCGAAACAATTGTGCAAAATACTTATTTCAAATGAATTTCACCCAAATAGATAGAAATCTACATATGGTATATGCTTATCAGATTTAATAAAAAATATATTTTGTTATATTCCTTCATTTTTAGACTTTTTCCCAGAAATTCGCTTAATGATTACAATTTTGGACGTGATCTCAAATAAATACATTTGAACAGATATCTTCAATATTTAATCTTTCGTAAAATTTACAAGTAACCTTTAGTTATTGTTAGGCAAAGTAAAAAATAAATTGTGTTTGAATCTTCGACACTAGGCTCTTTATAACGATAATGTAAACAAACATTACAAGTTTACCTATATTAAAGATACACAATACATAAATCATATCAAATCTAGACTACATGTGGGAGTACGTCTCTATATAGAGTCTTTAACTACTGGCGTATATATTCAGTAACAATAAATAACGTGGTCTATACCTATAGCACCACACAAGGATTATTCCTATGTTCTATCCTACGAATTCAATCAAACCCAGATAAGAAATCTAAATTCATCATTCACATATTTGTCTGACTGGAGTTTGAACCCGGGACTCGTTGCGTGTCAGACCAATATGATGAATGCTCTACAAGTCGTCAAACATTATGGATTTTGATTTAAGTTACACAGTAGTTGTTTAATTTAAAAAATCTTTGCATTATCAAGATATTACACAATTTTAAAATGAATATATAAGTGAAACTACGGTTTTACAAGTGACATGATTTGTAAAATACTATATCGAATATAATTTGGCACGCTAACATCGTTGAAATCTAGGCCAAGATATTATTTATAGTCGAAGTGAAATTTTTGCAAAATTTTATACCTACTTTCCTTTTAATCCTTCCACTGACGTACCTACTCTATGCAGTACCTATTAGTTTTACTATTACAGGCACAACGCAATACCTACTACCTACTTACCTATCTTCGACTTATTGTAGGTATCGTATTTCGCAAATTACAGTTTATAATTTACGGAGTAGCTTACCATCGCACTGTTGGTTTTCTGCGACGAATAATTTGATTAAAATTAAAAGGTTCCCATTAATCGGATTGGTAGGGAAAACTCATTTTCTGCATTTTGTGCACGCACACGCGATGTCTCGTCGCCTCGCATCGTGACTACCCGTGACATCCGTTGTGATGTCGCTCCATTCATTTCAACTAGAAATGGTAGTGCAATTGCTTTGCGATGAATACAAAAGCATGTATTCATAAATTATACCCCTTAACTATTCAGTTTTATTGGTAACGTATTGCTTGCGGCGAAAGAATGCGCTGTATGCTCAGGGCTCATAAGAATTTCGGAATAAATGGTAGCTTCTTAAACTCTATTAATCCTTTAGGGTTTCGTAAACTTATGGGCAAAATGTAGTAAATTCCTCGAGTTTACACTAAACAAACGAACCAACATGAGTTTGTAGAAGGGATGTTGTTGTTTTGGAATCTCTAAAATATGTTAGATATTTTTAAATCCTAGATTAACTTTTCATTCTATCGCAATTGACGTGATATCTCGTAAATTGCGGTAGAATATACCGAACATCTCTCTCACTCGGGTCAATGACGACGATATAAAAATACCTAATAAGTACCTATATGGATGTATTTTCACGATCCATCAGCCTTTTGAAGTTCTATATTGTACATGGGCATTCTCTAAATGGTTTTTTTACATTAATCTCCGCGCCTGACTTGCATTATCGTAGCCGCAGTGGGTGCTTATGTTACACAGATAGATGTTGCTGCCTATTTTGTGGGGTTTGTCCTTTAGTCACCTCCTACAACTTCTACTACAGTGGGAGTGATGCTATTTAAGACCAACATACCTCTCATAATAATTTAGGTTGATATTTCTTTTTAAACCGGAGGCCTAACAGTTTTATTCCCGTTACAGGATTATCATTACGTAAGTGAATTGAAAGTTAAAACATAGTGCACGCAATGGATATACGTATATACATATACATATGGTACGTGTCTCATAACAATGCCTTAATAGTAATAGTCGCCTTGCACTACTACTGATTTCCATTCATATTAACTCGCAAGAAGAATACGAATAAAATGACTACTGCTATTAAATAAATAATACCTTATTTCTTGTTCAATAGGAACACCGTAAACTTGCACAGTTTTATTGATCAATAACAAGTGCCCAAGTAACGGTGCTTTCTCGAAATGGTACAGAACACGTGGCCGTCAAATATTTCCTATCAAGACTGTAAAAGGTATATGTATCCAGGCATACAAGTAGGATAGTATCCGTTTTCGTTAAATATTTTCCCTCTTTTTATTTTTTAAACGGATTTATAAGTTCCTGTGCAATTTCCTATATACAAAACAGTAACATTATCTAGTAAAGTACTTAATTTCTGTAACGAGCCAGCTAATCGCTAAGTTAATCTATAAATTGTCTAGACGGGTCCCCTGAAAATACAAGCCTTGTAAGGTGACTCATGTTACCTATTCAAAAAGTACCGAATGGTTGAATGTAAATTGTACGCAAAGTACATATATGCTACGTAAGGTGAGTCATTTTAGTTTTCAAAAACTGTGCCTTTTATTTAGTATATTGTACTCTTCCAGTATAGTTGTGTGATTTGATACATTTAACGAAGTACCTAAATCGTTGCCTTATTCTAAATGAGTTGGTGCCATCTATAACGTTCTTCTTACTTCAGTTTTTAGTAGTGTCTAAATACCATTATATTTTTGTTCATATTTTACTAATATGCAATCAATGAAAAGTGCGAATCTATTACTATTTAGTGGAATAAAAGTAGAGATGTTACATGTACAGTACAGTATTGTATAAGATTTTGTACATAACTTGTAACATGCAAACAGAATTGTAATATATTAATTGAAACTTACCCAACATTCTGTTCACTTCTTTTTCAGTCATGGTCGTCTTCGATGTCTTTCATGGCGTATGATAACCTGAAATGATAACTAGTTTACTTTTCTTACATAAGATCCCATGGTAAATTGGAGGTAAAGATTTCTTTATTGTGTAGTTTGTATAAGTAAGATAAATATAGAAAAATCCTGATCTTTGGTACGTATTGCAATGGAAATCTAAGTAGCTGTAAATAGGTTAGTAGAATTAGGTACTATGGTGTCAACTCGCCTTTACCTTGGTTCTTAGCCGCGTTTACTCCAGGCACCACTCAATGTAAGCACAACGCAAAACTATCACAGACACTAAATAAAAACCATGAGATAAAAGATTAATACACTTCATAAACTTATTTTATAAAGATATGCGCACAGTTATTCACTGGGATTTAGTTTGCTTTAGGTGTATACCGAGATATATTTTAAAGATTTTTTGAAACGTTGTAAAGGCATCTCGGTGAGGGTTGGAAAGCGAACCGCGGAAATGCACGAAAACCTCCGACCGGGCCCGAATGCAAATACCGCACAGAGTGGTACTCTACCAGATTTTTAATGGGAAGTAACACTTTTTAAAAGATTTTTAAATTTACTAAAATAAATATACAATCGGATAGCTTAGCGTTTTGGAACACTGTTTTGATTTTTTTGTGTCAAACAAGGATTGTTAAAATATATTTAAACAAAATTGAAACTGATGTGAACTCAATGTCACTAATTTCAACGCTTTTACTGCGTATTGCTGTTTTAAAAGCAATCAAATTTTAAATGAACTAACACACGAAAAATAGTATAATACATCTAACTACCCAGTCCGTATCTGTTCCACCCTGCAGTGAGGTCGTAGCCATGTTTTTCACGCATGCGCCCTAATTTCCTTACGTGAAGCAATCACTAAACGCCGTACATAGGTACATATCTATAATGATAGATTTAGATCAGTGTTGCTAGTGTGAAAACGTCTCAAAATTATTTTTGCACTTATCCGAACTACGTTTTATTGGCGCTTTAAACAATATATCACAAAGTATTTTTTTTAACACAGAAAACTGATCGCAAGTACGTATTTTGTTTTAAAATTAGGGAAGTTCTGCGCAATGGAGCGTTGTTGTCCTACTCACTGCGCATTGACTGTGGAGAGAAGATCAATATTGTGACGTCATGCCATTGAAGAACGGAACGGAAGACTGCACTCCACTTCCCTTTCTGATACGGAAATATCTACTAGCAAAGTATTATAACGTTTTCATTTTCCGCACTCGCTGCCATATATGTTTAATTGCTTTTATTGCGTTATATACATATAATACAAAATTGTTTGAATTGTGATAGTGTTTGTAAATACTTTTAAATCTTTATTTCAACAGTAAATATTT
>DWNY01001676.1:0-12197 GCA_018250635.1 Telegonus apastus
TGGTGGACTATTGCAGCGACCTGGTCATGTCTGTGTTTGTAATCGGTTTGAACTATATATTATTATTAATCTGCTGTTATAAGAGGACGTCCCAAATTTAACACTGGCCCGATTGCTGTTTAGGAATCTCATAAAATTCCTAGGAAATGTGTATATAAAAAAATATTCTAGACATAGGAATGCTAGGTTTCAGGCATTTCATACATTTTAATAACATATAGACAACATGTTTATATTGTTTATATTGAAGTACCAGGAAATTATAAACCGTGAAGAGCGCAATACCTGATAGCAGTACGATATATTATGCACGTATCGCGGAATTTCTGAGCCTTGCGGATTGTTTGGTCGTATATTAACCACCTCTGCGCCACGGGTCAAGGTCTCTTTACTGCACGCGATGCAACGAGCAGGTACGATGCAAATTAGCTAATATAGCAGTGTCATATGCGAATTTCATGATACCCTGGTACGTAGTAACAATAGTTAGTTTCAGCAGGGTTTTGTTCAAAACAATGAGTATGAATTTTGAATAAGTAAAACAGAGCAGTAAAAAAAATATTACTGTGACAATTTTGAAGGTGGTAGAAGTCTTTGTTCTGAATACATGAATGTTGTTCTATGGGCTGAGAGACTTTAGTATTAGGAGGATTTTTCGCCATCACCACCATCAAATCAGAATACAGTAGTGCTAAATATTGCTTTTATTAGGCAGCAGTAAGAATCGTGAAGGTACCGTCGGAGTCGAACCACAAACTGTTCTACTATAAACTTAGTACTTTTAAAAGGTTTATCTATGCGTCTTTCAGCTCTTTGAGGTCCACTGCTGAACATAGTGCTACGAAATCGGGGAAGAGAAGGATTTTTACCCAAGACTGACATCACACGACATCCAAAGGAGCATAATATCATAGTCCTACCTGAGATCAGCACTGTGGTAGTATGCATTGTATGCATTGAGGACTAAATTGGAGGCCTAGAATAAGTATTACTCCCTTATCATGCTCTATAAACCAGAAAACAGTAGAGCTTAACATTGCTGGTATAAGGCAAAAATAAGTATGCCGCCGGAGTCGAACCACAAAGGCTTCTACCACCTTTATTTTACTTTCCTATTAGAACTAAGTTATAAAAAACTTGTTAATCGATACACCTAAAGTTCTAACAGCATATAATCGTAAAACTCGCGCAATAATTGCAAAAGTTTTTAGATAGTGTTAACTAGACAATTCTAATAAAAAGTAATAAAAATACAATCCACATTGTAAGTTTGTGTTAACTTTCGTTTGAAACGTTCACATTGCTGATAAAGTTTCAAAACTTCTTAAGAGTTGTAGCAATAAAACTTTTAATTGAAATAATTAAGATGCTTAAGAAGTTTGTGAGCTTAAAAATGGTTTTAAAAATATAGGTATTTGTTAAAATTTTGTGAGGCAATTGTTTTTTCCTTATTTTTTGTGAGTTTTATTTTTTGACGTAGAAATAGCAAACGAGCATGAAGGTTTTATTGTTTATTATTTTTTCTAATAAACTTATTCAATTAGATAATCCAAATATCTATACAAACTATAAACAATTGTATCGACGACCTTTCAAATGAATGTGCCTGTATGTATAGGGAATAGTAACGCATTTGTAATTGACTTCAGAATAGAGATTCTGAAGTAGAGAAGTAGTCGAGTAGAGCAGAGAACAGGGATTCTATATAAAGTTGTTTACAGATATGCATGGGTGGATGCTTTGATTATATACTTTGGTCTAAGGTGGTAGAACCCTTTGTGATTCGACTCCGGCGGCATCACCGCCACATCTATTTATGCCTAATAACAGCAGTGTACTGCAGTGTAAGCACTGCGGTCTTCTAGTTTGAATGGTGTGATAAGGGAGACATACTTATTCGAGGCGTTCCAACTTAGTCCTCAGGAGTAGCAACGCATCTGTGGTCGATCTCAGGAAGGGTTTTGATCTTATCGGTGGTAGATTACAGATGTTCATGGGGCTGCAGTGGCCACTTATCATCAGATGGACTGCATGCTCGTTTGCCACTTCTAAAACATGAAAAAGATCAAGAGTTACTTTAAAAAAGCGACGAAAAATAGGAATTAGTCACTAACTGTAAGCCTCTAAATCGCTATGTATATAACAAGTAACTTTATTGTTCAATCAAAATGGCGTAATGGGAGAATTCGATCAATCATAACACGCCGTTTTTAAGCTAGTGTGCGTGAGTTACGAACACATGCTTGTAATTCTTGGACGTTTTTCGTTTGTCACTGACAGCGTGATATTATATCTAGAGAGTATATAATCAAAGGGCGGATATAACCTCATCATCAGAAAGACTGCATCACGTTTGCTACTTCAGTCTTAGAAAAAAATCTTAACGTCAACAAAATTAAGTCAGTGATTTAAAGAAATAATTATTATAATAGTTGATTTAGATATGATGATTGATCATTATGTATAAAAATAGAAAAAATAAACTAAAGCCAAATAGTTCTAACACAACACGCAATAGCGTGATATTCTAATTTCTAATAGTGTAAAAAAAACGAATAGGGCCATTGCCCGAGAGGTAGTAAATATAATACTTGGTTAAGAAGTAATTGAATCTTTCGATGACGTATTACCATTTTATCATCCACTGATGTGTTAATATCCATAGTAATATTGGAGTTATTGCATCCTTGAGTTCTTTTATTTATCAGTCAACCTGGGTGAGGGAGCGACCTAAATTCCTTTCCGCAAGTTATAGGCATCCCCTCAGATTATTTCTTGCCTATGAGCTGCAATTTCAACAAAATACCAATAATCACTTTAGGATGCGCAATAATTTGCGCTATCGGATGGCGAAATAATATAGGGTGTGTAATTTTTTTAAATGAAGTTCTTAGATTACCGGGTAAGGATTTTTTTTAAATCTCGTTATGCTGTTTTAGTCTTTGTTAAATTCGGCTTCTTAAATCCTTTCAGCCTTTTCACTAATTTTATAGTCTTGGATTTCGCCTACCTACACGTGAAAAATTCACCCTGTATACGAATCTTTTGATTTACAAATTGGCTCGTTCCGCCCCCCTCTCCCCTGACCATTACTCGCCCTTGACTCTGCAGAACTACTGCAGTGGATACTTAATAGATTCTGCCGCAAATTCATTTAATTAAACGCATTTTTGCATCTATGCGGCGTATCCGCTCACAGTACGAATGTATCATATATTGTTATTCGAGTCATAGATATTTGAGTCATATACCAGCTCTAACTGTGTCCAATGTCTGCAATGGCTGCCCAATTTTGGTAGACAACAATAGAATGACACACTATTTCTTCTTTATATATATCTAGTCTATTTATATATTTATTCCAGACTAATCTTAGCAAGTGTGAAAGAAAACCAGACTAGTCGAGCTTTGCCAACCTCCGCTGTTTGAATCCTTCACGAACAAAGAATATATTCCAAGACTACTATAATAGTTATCCAGTACTTTTTATCATCACTCAAAATTAGGTTTTGGGGTATTGTCTATCCCGCTAGCTAACCAACTGCGGTTTGGTAGATTTTACGCACCATTGAAAACATTTTGAATAACTTCGCAGGAATCTAGCCTTGTTCGTGTTTATTTTTATCCTTCATTGTGTCTCTGAAAAGTTAAAGCATGTAATATTTGATTTCTAACCCGCGCATAACATCAAAAATACCGTTTTATGTTCTTGGGATTAAGGAACATATACTCCAATGTGAAGGCCGAAATTCAAACCATTTATCACTTTTACGGTTATCACTGTTGTATCTGTCATATAAATATTAATGGAATGAAGTTATGAAACGTAATTTTGCCTCCATGCGATATACCTATATGTTATAGGGTTGTGACCAGTGCTAATTATATGTAAGAATGTACTAATTTCAGTGAGTTGTAGCATATAGTATGTAAAAATAATGATGTACGAATATTTGCTCTCTCCCAATATTTAAAAAATAGGGTGTTTCCAAATTTTTAAAAAAAACTTCTGAACTATTATAGCGACTGACTTACTGTACCGACACATCATACCGAAAATACTATTTAGAGAAATAGAGAAATATGAGTGAATACACCTAAATTTTTTTTCTAAAGGAAGTACAACATTTACATAACATTTTTTTTTAAATACTATTGTTTTTCAAAAAAAGGTGAAAAAACTAAATATGTTAGTATGTAAACTATGTATGTAGCACATATGAGTCGTTTGCGTAAATCAAGTTGGCTCCTGTCGCGCCGCGCCCGTCGCTCGCCCTTGACTCTGCAGAACCACTGCAGTAGGTGCCTAATCGATCTGGCCATACAAAACTAACTTTTGAATTTTCTGGTTTCGTACACCTTTTGTAACAACTTAAATTCATTTAACTGTACTTCTAATTATTGTATCGTGTTAAAAGTTACGTTAAGGTAGCTGTTGAAGTAGCGAAATGAATAAATTTTGAACTTTAGAACCCTTTTCGTGATATTTTAAATATGCGCTGATAATTAAATGCTATTTAGGTGATGTTAAAATAAAATAATACACAAGTCCTATGTTAAGTCGGTAAAAGATGTGTCGCTGCCGCTGAATTTTCACGAAGAATGTGTCCAAAAAGTGAACTCAAGGCAGGTAAACTTCGTTTTGTTCATTTACTATGTCATTCAAATTAGAATAAGTAACGCGAGCGCCGCTTTTATAAGCCAGAAATTAATGACATTGATGGTTTTGAAATCAATCGTGAAAATTTTGACATCTTTGAATATGTGTCTTTATTTGTATGCCGAGAAGATTTATATTACCAATGTTTGTTCAAATACTTTATAGCTTTTCCACTTTCACGTCGGCTTATAAGGTTTTAGCTTACGTGAGTAGGATTGGTTCGGACACAGCTGCCCTTGAGCCACTGCAGTAGCTCTCCTATCGATCTGAATAACGCACGATACTTTCTAGTGGAAATTTTGATACATTATATGAGCGAATATATTTGGAATGGTGGAATTAGTATTGTCCCGTCGGATAGGTACCATTGCTACACTGATTTCTAGCATGAAGCAGTCCATGCCTTTCGGAAGGAGGTGGGTATCAAATAACTTACATATGGAAAAGGCGATAGAACCATTTGTAATTCTCCAATGAAAGCACCACTACCCACGTTACCTAAAGTACCTACTTTTCACCTTATCTGGTGTTGATTATAGATGTAATTCGACTTGGGAGGCACCATTACCTACATCAAGTACCTATCTTTGATCTTATTTGAAATTGATTACAAGTGTCCATATGCCTTAGCGGTCACTACCATCACATGGACTGTATGTTCCTTTGCTACTTTACATAATTCTGCATTATAATAAAAAAAAAAATGACCATCTTAATTTTTAGTGGTGGCAGCACATATGTGATCAGATTCAGATAAAACCCCTGTTAAATATGGATAGGTCATAGTTATCAACATTTGAATTGCATTCGTTTGCTACTTCAATTCTATAAAAAAACCAGTACACGCTCCAATTGGACCAATATCGGTTGATCTCAATTTGTGTGGTGCTTTCCGCCCACTGCGTATTGAAATATCATTTTAAGAAGCAATCTCACGTAGATGGGATATCAAATTTTCTTGATTTGAAAGTTACTGGTAGAGAAATAGTTTATATCACTTGTTTATATTAATTGTGCATGTGAACCGAGAAGGCTGAATTTTCAATATTACGTTTGGGTTAAAAAAGCTTAACTTCAAATTGTCGAGCAAGATTTCTTACGTGCATCTTTCGCCATTTTGAAAAAAAGTTAAATTCCTTTTCTATAACTAACGATACGATATCCGTTCCATAGAACGGATACGAGATCCGTTGAGATACGAAAATTTTAGTGTAATTCTTATTTGTTCTTAAGCTCTTATGCTGTACAATTACTACAATTAAGGTAATTTATATTTCCATCTAAAAACTGCATCACATAAACCAAATTGAGAGATTGTAACTCAGTTCAACTTCAAATCAAGTTGTAAGTCAATGTAAGTTGTAGTTTGATTCGGTTTACCATACCTTGTTGATCATCGCTAATAATAATGTCACACTTTTAATTTATATGTATTTATTTATATTTGTATACGTTTTCAGTTGAATACCAAGTCCCTTTAAAAGCGAATGACCGTTCATTTCATGTCAATTTCTAACTCATTAATCTACCTTGCGCACGAAAGATTCTAATTAGAATTTTGTTGTTACTAATCAGAATAACTGGATTTGACCATTCGAGGTTATGTACCTGGAACGAATGCCCGTAGAAATAAATAGTGATAAAATATTCTTAGAATATTTAACAATATCGTAACAGACGATAAAATGAGAAAAAAATATTTTACTACATCTATGTTATTATTGTAATAATCAATTTGAACTGTAATATCACTCAATTGAAATTTTACTGGATTAGCAATAAACTATAGAAATTCCTAAAAAGTTTTCAGCAAACACATTTACTTAATGTAATCTTGTTAATCTTGGAGATGGACTGAAGTCAGAAGTAGGTTGAGGTACTTTCTGGTCTAATTTAATATAGCTTAGATCCAAGGATTCTATCTGACTGCTAACTTTATCAAAGTTGACGTTCCTACTCTTTAGCTGTTCCGAGTGTTAATTAAATTTTAACCTTTCTCTTTGAGAAGCAATAAATCGTAACGTGGTGGTCGGAATTTTGCTCGAAATTAAACGCAAACATTTGGCTGCTTTGTGACATCCGAAATATATTATGTCGACATGCGCCATTACTTATATGTATAACTGATAATTTTCTTTTTTATAACTAAGATAACGATCATTGCAATAATTTAGAGGGAAGCGGAGATTGTATTACAGTGATCTTGTTCTAAAAACCCTTATTTCATCTTTACTCCGAAATCCGTACGTATTCTTCATCAGTCTTCATTAGATTCTCCCAATTGTAGAGTGAGATTTGTTTCCAGAGGTGGTACACAAAAATGGCTATAGAATACTCATAAACTCATGAAACATACTCCAAGACTAATTCAATTATGTCTCAAATTGAATTTCTCCAGAACAAGTGTTGAAAGTACATGAACACAAAAACTGTGAAGCAAGCTACCAGAAATACTTTTAAAGAATTTACCAAATGAACGAGACGAAACCGTACAAAGTTTTAAGTATTAAGTAAGAATTTTAACCGTCAGAAATTTTCCTATTTCGAAACTTCTCGATTTTTGATGCGCAAAGTTTATAGAGCTTCATTACTTAACTTCAAAAACAATAAAAGCTTGCTGCAATGTATTTGCGACTTATGAATTGTGAGAAGCTCAGCGTAGACGAAGCCAAGAGTCTTAAACAGCTAGGTGGTAGTTCGAGTATGGTTAAAATGGGGTGGTATCACCGCCATACCTAATTGTTTTGTGTTTGTGTTTTTGTCACTGCAGTTTTTGTGTATCGTTTCAACTTAAAGGGCGTGGTTGTCGTATTCTATACAAAGAATTGTGATGTCATCATCATCATCCGAGCCTCGTTCGCATAAATTCACAACAATTTACTAAAACTCATTTTTTCGTCCATTTGCGTTGAATTCAACATAAATGCGAAACGCCTAACCGTCCAGTTATGAAGAACTTTATCCGTCGGAAAATAAATTCCCGTCCGTTTTCAAAAGCGGCCGCTTTTCGGATGCACGAGTTTTTCTAGAGCCTCATTACTACATCTTGAAAAATATTTACGGAGCAACGTAGGCCATACTTGTTAATACGTTGGCAGCAAACGTGTGGAATATTGAATGAGGTTTTCGAGGACATTTTATAAATACAGAACCGCTGAAGTTTTTTGTAAACAACTAAGTACAACGTAATTTAAAACGAGTTCATGGACTGATGAAGATGTGGAAATATTTTTATTTATATTGTTATTTTGCTTTAAGGGTTGAGATACGTGGTGGGTGTTTTAGTTTTAATTATGTTGTTATATTATAAAAGTTAATAAGCAAATCGCTGGTAAGGCATACACTTGATAAGAGGGTAATGTCGGCCATTGTAATTGTAATAATGTACTACTTGAGGTCGACAACTAATGCGTTGCTACCCCTGAGGAGTAAGTTGGAACGCGTATTGTATCGTCTTTACCACATCCAAACCTTATCTCAGCAATACTTATCACTGTTAATAAGTTGGATATATGTACTACGAAGGGTTCTTGCAACTTTAATTATCTTAAAGTATAATATTTATGCCACAATTAACTATAACTTCAATAAAGATATAAATTATCTTCCTGTCATCATGTGTAATACATGTATGTATATACAAAAGCCGTTATAATTGATTATATTTTATTGAAACAGGTCCACCTGCAATTTTTGTAGCTAAAACTGAGCACGTTTAACAGCTTTTACGTTAAATGTAAAGCTTCGAATCTTACAAAGTTGCGTGTAAACTTGAGCGTGCCAATTAGCTGTAATCAAACGAGTAGTGTTGGTGCCAATTTGAATAATATTTTCGTAGTACAATTATCACAAACAAGAATAGAAAGAAAGAATTTACGAAATTTAATATCTGTTTGTGCGACTAAATGATTTTCGTTACTTCTGTGCTAATAATGTGGAAAAAGTGTTTTCTTACCGTGTTTCGCTTGTGAGAAAATTAATAGGAATATTTTCAATTTTTCATGAAATTGATCTGACAGTTTTCTTGGGAAGTAATAAAACTCGGTGGATTAGGGTTGCTTTAAAATTTCCTGTTTTATTTGCAGAAGCCGTTTCTCTTCATAATTCAGAAATTTAGTAAGGCATAAAGTCTAACGCAGCCAGAAATTAAGCTAGCGTAGTCTTAATGAGCTGCATTTGCGATCTTTATCATTTGATGTTCATTAGCGAGTTTGTAAGGGCCATGAAACTTTTAAGATTAAACATTTTGAGCTTAACCTTGTATTACTAATTATTACAGAATCTCGTAGCATTTTAATCAATTTCACAATGTTCTACGTTTGTAATATTGTTTGATGTTAATTAAATTAATAGCTCTTACGATTTACAAAACTTCGTAATTCTACCGTTTGTTTTGCCGTCCGCCAACATAACCTACCAGCGTTCAAACAATAATGTTTCGTGTTGGTGATTTTAATTTAAATAATGAGTTATTCTAATTACGAAAATAAAGTAAGATAAAACCTTCCTGTATTAAAAAATGTTTTAATTAGTAGATTATAAAACTACTGGAGATGATAAAATTTGTAAAACAGCGGCAGTAACTGTTTACCATCCAGTGGTCTGCATGTTTGTTTGAACTTAAATTTTATAAAAAGAAAAATCGATGTCAGACCAATAATTGAGCCTAGACTGAAAGAACAGCAATACGCTTCCAGCAATTTAATCTTCAAAGCGATTGCCAAGTCACATGCTCAACTGTTTCCTTTGTAGCGCTTTAAAGCTCTTGATATATTCACCGCTTTGCGAAGTGACTATTATTGTTCGTGATTGGAAAAAGATTTAAAAGTTCCAGCGAATGTTACAATTACTTAAAGTCCCGTAAAGTACGTAAGTAAATTCTGCACTGTACAAAATCGTTGACATCAAAATACGGTTTAGGAAAATGTTGTTATATTGTTTAAGTTTTCTTGTATAAAGTTATATAGGATTATTAAGCGACGGTTGAAATCATACTTTTGCTCATACCTCTGTTTTGCTTTAACGTTGTTTTAAATCATTAGCTTTAACGAACAATGACAACCAACCCATTCAACCATACTTCATATCATTGTTCTAATTCTATTTTTTAACCGTGGGTCAGATTTTTATATCTTTTTTTTACTTTTTAACCCTTTATGTTTTGTTACTTTTATTAATGGGATAGTATATGTAGTCATTAATAATTCAAAGTAACAAAAATCGTCCAAGGTTATGAATGGTTGAAATTAATGCGGTTAGATAGAATAAATGTATGCGATTGCATAGTATAACCATTTTTTACGGTAAATTGCATTGTCTTTGATAAGGTTGCTTTGTGTAAGTACAAAAATGTATTAGTTCAATAATCAAGCATCGTACCACAATTAAAGAATCAATCCACATGCTATTTTAAACATTGTTTCCCAGAGAAGCACGTAGTTGGATTATTCCTCAGGAATTTCTCACGTAATACCTTTACGCATTTACCTTCTACGTTATGTAACGGTGAAAATATAAGCTCGTGATATATTTTTATAGGTGGTTATGTGAGTGCTGTCTTACGAATAAACCGAAATTCCATTTTACGATAGTGGCGGCGGTTTTTCTAGTTTGTTACCGAAATATTGTTTGTTTGAGTTTATATTGTTTGTTTCGTACAAAATATAACATTTGCTCATAGCTTGCTCAGTGTTATAAAAATAACACTTTCAAGCATTTTGACACTCATATGTGTCCAAAGGAGCGTTGGAAATAAAAAAAATGCGTAAATAATCACGTTTTTTAATTAAAGAGGAAGGTACCTAACGAGCTAGCCGGCCATTTGATAGTATGAGGCTATTTCCGCCTATGAAAATCTATAATAAACCTTACGTAAGATTACATACTTATTTAAGGTTATCTACAATTGCTTTGCTACCCCTGAAGATTAAGCTGGAACATTATGTCTTTCTCCTTTACAGGTGAAAGGTGTACTTTTCAAAACAGAACACAGCAGCGCCTAATTGTTGTAAGCCAGACTACGAGTAAATGCCTGTCTGACCTGGGATCGAACCCATAGTCGATACTTCTGTTTACTCTGACTACTGTGTCATAGGGGTGTTAATAAAGGATGAACTTAGAATACACTTAAATAAAAAAATATTTTGTGCTAGAACCCTAAGTTACAATTTGTCTGTAGACAGGTCAAAATTTCGCTCATAAATAAAAAGTTCTTAGGTCATGAATAAATCAAGCATGTTTGAGGATAGCTCTTCTTACAAGAACAATTGGATCGCTTTTGTCCCTTTCAAGACGATTGTTTTAGGCTGTAGCCTATTTAAACTTTCAGTCTACGAATGAAAATTTTAGCTCAGCCTTCAGCACTGAAGGTATAGAATGAATATGGTAGATTTTGTAAGACTTTCAGTCATTTCGGGATGTATAAGTTAAAAGAAATAACATAATTTATGAGATACTCGTACATTTTTTTAAAGTGAAAACAGACAAGCATGCAGTTCAGCTGATGGTAAATGACTACTGCCGCTGATGGACATTTATAATGCATACCAAATAATCAGTCTTATCTGAGGTCGGTCACAAATGCTACTCCTAGGACTAAGTTACAAAGCCGTCGGATTAGTATGTCTCGCTAACCACATCCTAGAAATTCTCAAAACAGAACACAGCGGTTGACACTGTTGTTATTTGTCAGAAATAGGCGTGACGGAGGTAGTGCCGGATTCTAACCAAAAAGGGTTCTAAGACCATTAAACTACATGCTAAAATTATCTAAAATTATCCTAAAAAAACTTAAAAAAGGATGTGCTATAACCCTA
The DNA here is from genome assembly GCA_018250635.1 of Telegonus apastus. NCBI lineage: Eukaryota > Metazoa > Arthropoda > Insecta > Lepidoptera > Hesperiidae > Telegonus > Telegonus apastus. The sequence continues at coordinate 11,476 of DWNY01001676.1, forward strand.
AAAGATCTGTAATGAGTAAGACAATCCAAGTAAATTAAGATACCTACTTAAACTTTACCCATCACTAGGTACATGTAACTTCGTTTGCAAGGGCCATATGAGGCATTGGTTCCAGAAATTTCTCTAGAAAATAGTTATGTTCATAATTTCATACATGTAGATGATGAGTAGAATATTTTAATGTCAAAAAGTAAAGTAAGATTTCTTGAAAAAGCCTAGGCTTGAGTAATGGGAAAAATAAAATCAAGAAGTAGCTACATCATTTGTTTTCTCAGCAAATTGCTATTAAATGGATTACTTTCTCCAGCGAGATTACGTTTTAATGGATATTACCTACCGTAACTTACTTTATTTTATCGTCGTTTTAGAAGTCTGTCCTAACTTTACCTGAACATTAATCATTTTAGCGTTACATTTTGTTACTTTAACAAAAATATATAAATATATTTTGGTGTAATTGTTATCATATTTGATAGTAGCTGACCAGACGAACTTTTTTCTGCCATTTGTATTTAGAAGACGCCGATGTGCCATTTGTGTAGAGAATTCGACGTAAGAAAAGTCACTTCTGATGTTAAATTGTAATAACTTTTGATAGAGTGCATCGATTTTTTATGAAATAAAGCCAAAATGTTAAGATTCATACTATGAATATATCTGCATTTCCATGAATTCAATCCCGTTGTTTTGGCGGTAAGTAATTTTAAACACACAGACAGCGA
>DWNY01001677.1:0-12196 GCA_018250635.1 Telegonus apastus
TATATAGACGTGAAGCGAAAATTTGAGGAACTATTTTTCAAACACTGCGTGCAGAGGACTATGATATTAGACATACATGAAAGTTCATGCAGAGAGGATTATTGATTGATTATATTTATATCTAATAAGTGTTACAAATATAATTAATCAAAGAAAGTATAATAATCATAATTTACAGCACTGACAACAATACTGCCAATATAAAACACATACGTTCACAACTATATCAGATGTCTATGTCAAAAATGCGTTATTTCTTTTAAATGCACCTTAACAAGTTAAACCTCATTATAATTATGGTCGAATTTCGACTGGTCTACTAATATAGATAAATTTCTATGCACCTATATTGATTAAAATAAAGATTAGGATTATTCCTTAAGTGAACTTAAATGAAGCCAGTCAGTCAGTCTGTTTTCAAACAGGGCACATGCAGACCAGTTAGACCGCGGGCTAAATGAACTTAGTCAAATGTGGTTAGATCACTTAAACTTTGTTATATTGTTGGAGAATGTCAACGTTGCACTTTTTTTGGTGTAAATTATGTTGGTGATCAATAAATAAAATAAATAAACAACATAGCTAGCGATTATAAACCTGGATAAATCAAACCTTTAGCGTATAATAAATTATCGCCTTTAATTTGCCATATTTTGTATACTTCCTGCTATTGTCATAGCTATCAGTTTTATTATAATCCTTCCTCGAATATGTACAATTATACAAATAGGTCATTAAGAAAATCGTATTAGAACCTGCCTTAGAGGTTATCGATTCTACCAACCTTTTATAGACCGATGTTCTTGGGCGTTTTTTCTGTACAGTTAAAAACTGCGATGTTATACTACGGCAGATAATCCATCTTTTGAGCCTTTTGAACCCATTTGGTTTTTATTAATGGATGGTGGTGACCGCAGTGGTGCTGATTTTAGGCAGCTGATGATGCTTCTCATAACCTGGATGGAAGGTGATAGAATCCTTTGTGGTTCGACGCCGGCGTACCACCGCCACACTTATTTCTGACTTATAACAATTTGAAGGGTGTGGTAAGGAAAACATACTTATTCGAGGCGTTCCAACTTAGTCCTCAGCGGTAGCAAGGCATCTGTGGCCGACCTCAGGTAGGACTGCGATTTTATCTAGGGTTTAATACATATATATGTCCATGGGCGGCAGTGGCAACTTACTATGAAGTGGGCTGCATGCTGGTTTGCTACTTCTATAACATAAAAAATATCCTGGATCTTGTACCTTGGACTCTTCTTACTATCCACGAGAAGATGGGGAGTGGTGCTATTACACCGCTATTACTGGCTACACAACACTGCATAATATGTCCTTTATTCTTCTCCATAACCGCTCGACCGATTTAATGTAGCATCTTTGATCAATTGAATGTAGCATCTTTGTACGCACGGGGTCACTTGGTGCTGTTAGGTATAGTTGTTGCAACTAACAGCTGTCGTTGTCAAGATTTTGATTCTTTTCATTCTCCAACAATACTTTTAAATTCAATGTTGTATAATGTTTATAAATCCGCTAGTTTTCTTTGTAATATTTATATTAAGACATCAAAACGCAACCGGTCAGTTCACTTTATTATGACAAACTTAATGTCACGATTACATATAAGACGAATGAAATAGTAGTATTACTTATGATTTTCATTTAACTTTAGATCTTGAAAGTGTCACCGAAAAGCGAGGTTCTATCTAATTAGAGGTCAAAGCGAGTAGTGACAATATTACTGTGGGTTTGAACTTGACCCAATTGACGGGTAATGGGCATTGCGGTTTATTGTAATAGTTGTTTTATTGCTGCCATAATGTCATCATGCTACGACTATAATCCATGCTTGATGTCGTTCATCGCCACGTTTTCACTACGATCTATATTAAGGCAACGGTACAAACATGTCTCGCGAACGCGGAAATGGGCAAGGTGTATGACGTTGATCGCTTTGAAGTTAAAAATTAAAAAAATGGTAATGAACAAAATTTTAAGGTTTGTTATTATTTTAACCGGCTTTAATTTATGTACTAAAGTGAATGATACTTATAGCGCTGAATTCAACAGGCATAAACACAATGAATATACATAGGTTCTTGTTTCCGGACAATCATCAGAACACAATAATATTGTTAGATTGTCATTGAAAAGACGTTACGTTACGTGGGACGTCTTATTCTCCGAATCTTATATGCTGCTTTAGTGTTTGCATAAGAGCGGTGGTAAGGAATTTCGGGTCTCGAGAGGTACCCTCGTTGCCCGGGCAATTCTTAAAGAGGTCGAATACCTCCCAGTTCCTTAACGATTATTCATAATCTGTATGTACAATAAAAATGTAAGTCGCGCTCGCTGTCTGTATCTTTAAAATTATCTACTTGCCGCCAAAACAACGAGATTGAAAGCATAGAAATGCAGATATATTCATAGTACGAATCATAACTTATCCACTCTATCAAAAGATATGCCAATTAAAAATCGGAAGTCACTTTTCTTACGTCGAAATACGCACGTACGTGAATAGTTCTACCTCAGTAGACTAGATAGCGTTATTGTAGCTGGTCAGCTAGTAATACAATAATAACTAAAATAGTATATCACAATGAACAAATGTAAAAGATAAAACCATCTCCCACTGTTTCGCGGGTGGTTATATTGAAGCAGAATCTGGCACCAACTATTTCTGCCTAATACTAGTACAATAAAGCACTGCGGTATTCCGGGTTGAAGGGTAGACAAAGGGACATACTTATCCGAGGTGTTCCAGCGTAGTCGTCAGAGGGAGCAACGCATTTGTGGCTAATCTCATATAAGACTGATTTTGTCTGGGGTTGATTACAGATGCCCACGGGCGGCAGTAGCCACTTACCAACAGATGGACTGCATGCTCGTTTGCTAATTCCATATTATAAAACAAAAATGATACAATCGTTTAATTGGAAGTAGTTCAAAGTTGCAAGCTATGACCCATATACCCTAAGCACAGGAAGTTAATTAAAAGTTTCCATAAACAAAAGTGTTGGACGAGAAAAATAATTGTTTGCACCGTTGCATTAAAAATGCGATCCAAGCACAGTCACATTTATTCTTCTTTTTAGTCGTTCCTAGTAAAGGCTTCAATATCTTAAAAGTTTGATCAGAAATATCGAAAAACCCACGCGTCCGGTGGGAATTCCTCGTCGAATTTATATCCTTGCGACTTTGTGACGTGAGCCTTCAATTTCTATTCATGAGTAGGTACCTATTATAGCTATCTTTTATTATTATTAGCTATTATAGCTATATTTGACATATTATATTATACTGTGCCCGCGGTGTTACCTGCAATTATAAATGTAACATGATATATACAATAACTGATACGTTTAACAATTTATTATTTATCTGTTATCTGACCCTTAAACTACCACTATCTGTGGACTAAATTTCATCCACATCCGTCCAGCCGTTCTAAAATTATAGAGTAACAAACATCCATACATGCAACCATACATCCATCCTCACAAACTTTCAGATTTATAATATTAGTACGATTTAGATTCTTCCTTGTACAACTATTTTGTTGACTTGTTGAAGACATGACACGGTATTAGTATCTATTACCGTGCTTTTGACCGGTTTGAAAAACCAACGTTGGTTGATTACTAACCCACCTACTAACCAACACTACTACCTCCGTCTCGCATTGTAGTGTAACGAAGTATTCTTTAGGACTCCTCCATTTCTGGATAACTCGTACCCAGAAGTGTGGTATACATTAATACAACCGTCGATAACTTACCAGTCAATTTTAATCATTTGCTTTCGTAAAATAAACATCGTGAATGTTAGCTGACAAAAATTAATTATTAAGCTGATTTTTTTATAATCCTTGCACTCCACATGATGGTACCTAAGTAGACACTGCCGTCCTGCCGTAGACAAAGATGTCCATATGTTAGAAGTAAATCACAGATCACACTTCGTCTGAAGTTAGTCGCAGAGGCGTTGCATTACCGAACCATACACGTGTTAACACCTTGCAAATGATACCATAGTCCGTTGTTTATGAACTTTTTCTCTTGTTTTTCCTTTAAAATCCTGTAATCCGTTTTTATAATGAAGGGAGAGGCGAAGCTAAGATAGGGGAAATGTTTTTATAATAATAGGCGAGGAACGCAAGGGAGAGAAATGTTCCAGACGCATAACTCTTGTATAACTTTCAAACGAGACGCTTATGTTTTTATATTGCATATTATGTGTAAAACCATTAGGCATAAAATTTTATAAGGAGTTATTTATAGATATGGAAATCCCAAATTGCTAATGCCCAGTATTTTTTGTACTACATGTAGCTTCTTATTTATTCTGCACAACACCTTTACTATTCTGTATACGTAAGTGTAAGTAAGTGTAAAAATATTTTTGTTCGTCAGATTTCCCAGAGGGAACTTTTCTATTAAAATATTAGGGCGTCTTCACAACGATCTGTATCCTCAAAGTAGGTATACATAAGAGATAGGCGACTTTATTATCTCTAGATTCTTGTAAAATCCCTTCGTATGCGATAGAGGTTTCTGATCTGACCTTTAGCGTCAAATTCGTAGCTAGGGTCCAGATATTGGGCGAAATAAAAATGTGATGTCGTCGAACGTAAGCAAGTTGCTTATAATACACGTTTACTCTTCTTGGATTTTCCAAGACTGTCTGCGTTATTTGTTGGAAAAGGGTATTTGGAAGTTTATTCCGATTTTCTTTGAAATTCAACGAAAAAAACGCCAACGCTACGCAACGCCAAACGAAAAAAATTTCAACGTTCTGAAACTAACAAATAGTAGGACAAATAATTCTAAACGAGACACATCTGTGGACCAGGTGTCTATAAGTAGCTTTTCAGGTATGTCCATTCACGTATCAGCCTCTGAAGGTAGATAATGCTACCCAAGTACATATGCCTACCCTAAATTCCGCCACTCGAGGTAGTCCTATACTTTCCGGCTCCAACGATTTCTCGTTGCCTTCTGTTGACCGAGACCTCATAGTCCACCTGGTTGGGCAGATAACCTTGCGTTCCTTTTTTCTAAACCTTGTCGCCAGTTCCCTTTCGATTATCGGTCCTCCGACAATGTGGTAGGTTAACTGCCACTTCAGCTTGCTAATTTTGAAAGCATATAGCATTTCTTTTGGAGCTTAAAATTGGAGCTTAAGTAAAATATAAATTTTGTGTTAAAGCAAAGTATACTAAATCATATCCGGAACTCGCAACTGTTTTTCATTGAAGGACGAATATTTTAAGACCATTGTATTGATTACACAGGCCTCAGCGACGCGTTACTCCATTCGCACTGTTTTATGGTCATTTTAACCATAACGTTTTCGTTTTGGTGGTATTATCCTTGAGGGGCAAACAAATCATAAATTTTATTGCCTGAGTAATAAAATATAAATTCTAAATTCATAATAATAACATAATAAACGTGTATATTGCAAAATAGAAAAAATAGAAATCATATGATATAATATAAAGTTTAAAATGTCAAACAAAAAAAAATACATTGTATCGTATAATAATAATCGAGGCGTTCCGACTTAGTCCTCAAGGATAGCAACGCATCTGTGGCCGACCTCAGGTAGGACTGTGATCTTACCAGGGGTCGATTACAGATGCTCATGGGCGACTTACCATTGGATGGGCTGCATGCTCGTTTGCTACTTCCATAATAAAAAAAATCTAAGCGTTGTCGCCTCAGCGGACTGCTAAGTTAACGACAAATGTATACTATGTAGTAGCAGTACTAGTATGTAGTAGCATTAGAAGTAGTATTACTTTACACTCTCCTTTTTATAAGTCGGGGGTTAAACACAGACTCTACTTTGCGACATAAATAAGTTTAATGTGATTGACCAGTCGAATCTCGAACAAAGGGTACCTACATGAAGTTTAAAATATTTGACCTGCAGTTATGATCTGGAGGTGTCTCGTAATTCAATAACAAGTGAATCCAGTGGGTTCAGTAACCTATAATATGTTTAACCGCGTACACATTGATAACTTGCAAGGTGTTCAACAAATGGTTTCGTACAATCTAAGGTTAAATAATGTAAATATCGGAGTGCAAATCCAGTTCATAATGAAGATTACGAGTTATTTTTACACTGGATGCAAATTTGTTTTCGTTTTCCTTTTTTTACTTCAATAAGTTATGTTAAAACTAGTTTGTAGATTGAGTGGTTTTTTGTGGATTCTCACTAACCTTTTGCCTATACACGTGTATGTATTGTTATTATGTGTTTATGCTCACAATTGATAGATGTTTATGTAAGACTGCATTGATATTTACGGTGTGGTAGGAATTATACTTGTTTTCAATACTCTTGTGGAAAAATAAAGGCGTCGGATCTGATCTACTTTAGGTAGAGTTAATTTAACACAGGCGATAGCTACTAAATACTAAAGCTATCTTCTATTGTTTAAATAAATAAAAAGGATGATATAAATGGTTCTTCGGTGGACGAGAACCGGTGTGTGCAACGTGGTATGAACGTTGACCAGCCGAGGTCCGTACCTCACAGGACTGCACTTGCGACACCCTCAATCCCTGTTTAATTCCCTTACATGTATAAAAAGATCAATTAGGCTGGTACCTGGTACTATCTTTTTTATACATAAATTATCATTCTGCATATCTGTTCGTTCACATAAGTTTTCAATCCCTGACATTTAATAGTGAAGTGGCATATAGTTAAAAAGTTAGTTCATTTTGTATCAAAAATTTCTTCAACGAAATGTTTTAAAGCACTTGAATATTTTTTTTAATCGTTTGCGTAATAACTCACGCCATCAGATCCGTTTGTTTAAACTACGAATTCGTAATTCCTAGTATTTACTTTGGATGAGATGATTCAGTACCTACATTCTCTCGCACTTCGTAATAATGTTTCTCCCCCACCCGTATACAATCCGAAGATGCCTGGACGTGCGGGTTAGTGGCCAACACAATTATGTGTACAAAGTCAACCGAATGCCTCCAACGTGACTCACCGCCACCAAATCACGTACCCAACAGTCAAGTAAATCTTAATCAAAAGATGATTCGATAGTAAAAAAATGCACGAAAGGTTTGAGTCGTATTTGATAGTACAGAAAGAAAAAATACATATAGCCCAACATAGAAGGTCCTACTTCTTTGAAGTCTGTTAAAAAGTCAGTCTTAAACACATTTTAGGTAGAAGTGTAAAAATGATAGGATCTTTCTGAAGTTCTATCCTTCTTTTCTATTCTACTCTACACTTTCAAATAATAAATCGTTTAAGAAGTCTCTATTTTCTTATAAGTACGTACAACTTAATAATATTCTAAGGGAAGCGTACTAGGTCTTTGACCGTATAATGATGATTATGGTAACATCAAACAAGATCGCAGATAAATGCCTTACCGTTCATCCATTGCGAATTGTTGAAAATTTTCTTAAGTGATTTACACAGTAGGCTGCGAATGGGTAAAGATCCCATGATTACCCGAATTAATCTTAAAATACTGTAAATTAAATAATAAATAACGCCTTTTACACTCTTATCCTGTACCGGGTGCCGTTTATATAGACAAACAAATAGCTGCAAAATAGAAATCGACATATATAATTTGGCCCGGAATCGAACCCTGAACCGGCATGGTGATCGCTCTCCCACGCTAGTTGGCTAAGGACGTTTCGTAACAATTCCCTAAATGATTGTTATAGGAACGCGCAAAATCTTCAATTTCAAAGAAAGTTCTTTATTAAAACTAAAGTTACGAAAACTCTTAATGTTTACTAAGTGGTCATCCATAAATTACGTCACACTTTAAGGGGGAAGGGAGGGGGTCGAAGTAGTGTGACATTGTGTGACAAGGGTAGGGGAGGGAGGGGTTCTAAACTTTGTGACGTCACATTTCAAATTATATAGTATATCTAAAAAAATCATATTTTTTATAAGTATAAACAATATGTGACATCACACTAGGGGGATAGGGGTCTCACAAATGTGACCAGCTATGACAAGGACGGGGGAGGGGAGGAAGAGTCATGAGAGTCACGTTATTTATGGATGGGCCCCTAACATGGATTTGATCGGTACAATCAGTCACGAAACCTTTTCTCTTCCAGATCTAGTCCACTGCACAAACGAGCCGAATGTGTCGATACCACAGCTGGCGAACCTCCTGGTCGAGAGGACGCAGAACACCAACTGGGTGGTGGTGTATAAGGCCCTGATCACAGTTCACCATCTACTAGCGTACGGGAACGAGGTGAGTGGCGTGAACTTGTTTACACGACTGTACTGGTTGGTGGATTGCCTATACAAACAAATAAAATTGAAGTGTCTGTTTGTAATGTCAAAATAAAAACTTTTTACTAAATGCATAATATGAAGGTAAACTCGGTACGTATAACAAACATACAATTATAAATGTTGTTTGGCTAAGATAGTCTTCAAAGCTGCTGGACCGATTTTGACGGGACTTTCACTAGAAGATAGCTGAAGGTCACAGGCGTAACTTGGCTAGTTTAATTTTTGACAAAAGCATTAGCACGCGCCCCACCATTAGGTATGCGGTCGCCGTCGCAGGCGTTAATGTCAGTTGCTATTAGGCACATATCAATTCCTATCTTTTTACGTATTTAACGCGGGTGAATCCGCGGGGATCAACTAGTTTTAAATATGGGTGTAGTGAACTAGCATGCTGTCCTCATTGACATGTGTAATCAATCCTGGATGAGATTAGAATCCTATTTAATAATTAAGGGTGGTAGAATGCCTTGTGGTTAGCCTCCGGCGGCACCATCGACGCACCTATTTTTGTCTAATAACAGCAGTGGTTCAAAGGGTGTGGTAAGGGAGAAATACTTATCACACAGAGCAGTAAATAGTACCTACACACATCTATCTCTGCCTTATAACAGCAGTGTTAAGCGTTGCGGTGCGCTGGTCTGAACGGTGTGGTAAGGAAGACACATTTATTCGAGGCGTTCCAACTTAGTCCTCGGGGGTGAACTTATCTGGGCCTGATTACGGATCAGGTGGACTGCATACTCATTTGCTATTTCCATAAGATAAAAAAACTACCTGCGGAACCGTCGCTTGAATGCGTGCATGGTGTACCTATGCGCTACTGCTGATTTGGAAGTATTTGTTCTGCCCAAATCGTAAAGTGCCATATGAATCGAGCAGTAATGTCACTGCTATGTTACGTTGCTATTTTCGTCTATGATCAATTTCGGTTAGCATTTCAGACGAAGTCCATTCGCGACACTGACCATTTCACATTAAGTAGATTGCAATTCATGAGAATTAATTCAGGATTCTAGCTTATGAGTATTTAGTAGGTACTTGCGTCGTAGCGGCTGATTAATGCGAGGTAAACTGTTGACCAAAACCTGACCAGCATTGGGGCTGATATACATATGTAGATCGTTGTAATTTAGTCTGTGTGTGTCTTTTGACATAAACCTCAAACTGACAATTTTAAAATTTGAAATACATTGAAAATGTATAGGACCTAAGTAGGTAGATTTTAAATCACGTTTAAAAATAGGCTTTGCACATATTTGAAGGTCACAATGTAAATTCTACATATAAAAAGCCTATTGTCTATCTTTCCGGCGTCCGGTGTGCACTGTAGATACCAATGTCGCTTTGGTATAAGCGTGTTAACAAATTTCATAATTATATGTATTTGTTCAATACAAGAGTTTTATCCGTGTCTCGCGAACATTGACATTTTTAAGCGACGTCCGAATAGGTTTACAATTCTTTCGAATCTTTTCTAAAATAACAATCAAGTCTGAAACGCGTATGCAATCTACCAAATATTAATTTGATAATTGATCAAAGTCGCTCATGAACATCAGTACATAACCAACTTCATATAGAACACGGATTTTATTTGAACTCGATACCAGATGTATTGCTACACCTTTTGGCTAAAATGGTCCTCCATATAGAACAGGGGTTTTACCTGAAATCGATTATAAATGCGTTGCCACACCTTACGGCGTTCACACCCTTGCACCGAAACGCAGAACTGCTTTTCGTTTTGTAAGTGAAGCCTTATATAAGCCTAACCTAGTTGCTAGATTCTTAAAGATACTATACTCGTACTTTAGAAGCGACGGTGATAAATAACAATTATTATGTTAAGTAATTATCGTGAAATATTAAATAAACATTATTATTATACTTAATTAAAACGTTTTTGTCGTAGAATAAAAAAACAGAAATTCATACGGTTATCCATTCTGGATGTTCAAGTTCGATTTCGTAGTACGCATATAATCTTTCATTTTGATAGTTAATAAAAATACCTTATTGGACTTACCTATTCAAATTAGGTATTATAAAAATATATATTGCATTAGATAACAATTATAAAAAAAATATTTAAGAAAATCGGATTGGAGACTCCAACCGGGTACCTCCCGTTTCGTGACTGCCCGATTTCCCAACTGGGCTATTATAACCTGACAGGTACGAGCGAAATTTACGTTTTTATTCCATTGATATTAGAGCATTTTTTTCATTCCATGAAGGAATAGATAAAAAGACGTTTTCTAAAAATAAAACCTCGTCTAGATCGATTTATCGACCCCGAAACCGCGCGCATGGTAAATTTCACGAAAATCGTTAGAGCCGTTTCCGTGAATTGCTCGCTTAAAGATATTAGATATCGTGTGGAACGTACTTAACTATTCCAAAAGCTCTCAAAGTATATTCATCAAGTTTTGGATCGTCTACCATGGCGAACGATGGCCTGGATCCTTCCTATACTGAATCAGTGACCCAAAAAACAGTAGCCAGATCCTAAGGGGTTAATGATGATAGATTAAGATGAAGTTTTAAGTAATATATCACCCCCCTTTGTGCCGTGCCAATGAATGCCGTTGTTGACTTAATTATTTGGATGTTCTTACATATCGTGCCGTGTGATGTGAGTCTTGAATTCGGTTTTGATAGCACCAACTCCTCTTCGCGTGATGTCGTAGGAGACTACAAAGGGAAAAGGTCAGAAAATGGGTTATAGCGTCCTCATTAACACCCACTGCATTCACTACTCCCATTGCTGGTGTGATCAGTATTGGACTAAGTCCCTGCTAGGGGCCTTGTCCAGGAGTGGACCAACAACGGTGATGGGTGGATGGATATATCTAAAGCCCTGTTCATATATACCTATCTGCTATCCCCATAATTGTAACCCGTCCGTAAAGTTTTTCTTTTCTTTTATATAATAGACCCGAAGCGCCACACCCGTACCTTCACGAACCAATTGATATCTTTTCAAACATATCGATTGCACATAATCTTCCCGCACATTCATCCCAATAGGTTTCCCTCACGCCAACGAATCGTGTCACGCTGAAATAGTCCGTAATGGAAGGTGACACCGTCGGTAATGGCGTGGCAAATCCTTACATAAACAACATTGCTGTGTGTACAAAAATAGCAATCCTTTATTGACACAAGTGGCTGCATTGATGACATCTAGGTATTCGATGTACGTAAGATTATTCTATATGAACTATGAAAATAAATACCTACTTTTATGACACTTGAAATGGAAATGGAATGCGTTATTCACATTATGTAGATCTCTTATGTACCTTGAAATACATAGGACAGTAGATGGCATTCATGTAGGTCACGTACATAACATCTTTCTTCACTTAAAGTAAAATTTAAATAATTTATAGTATTAAAAATTGTAACTTATATTCAGTGTACATTTGGAAGAGTATACAGGGCTGCTAAACTGTATAATTATCATTTGTATATTTGTGTACAAGGTCCACTTGTGTAATTGAATACAAATTCAGAAAAGTTAATAAAAATCACAATCTTCCAATGAATAATACCTACTTGTTTAAACTGCAACTATATTATTGTACATTTCGTCTGTCTTGACTACTATTAAGTAATAAGTCGTAAGAGGCATGCTTAAATTTCCAGAGACAAGCTAATGATTTTTTTATGCCAATTTTTCTTTATACCAATTTTTTTATACCAATGCTATGTTTTCCGATTTAGTTAGACCTCTGGCCAAGCAAATATTGTATTTTGCAAATTCATCAACTTCAAATTGATTTATGATTGATTAGGTCATCCCTTGCGGTCGGTATCGACTTTTAGATATCAATAATTTAGACCAATATTTTACAACTTTTTATTAATTCGATGC
>DWNY01001678.1:0-12194 GCA_018250635.1 Telegonus apastus
AAATAAAAAAATACCTAATATATAAAAAAAATATTTGAAGGTTGTAGAACCCTTTGCGGTTCAACTCCCGAGGCACCATTGTCACGCCTATTTCTGTCAATAACAGCAGTGCTAAGCGCTGCTGTGTTCTGGTCTGAAGGTAGTGGTAAGGGAGACGTACATGTACGAAGTGTTCCAACTTAATCCTCAGGGGTAGCAACGCAACTGTGGCCGACTTCAGGCTGTCCTCAAGTGTCCATGGGCGGCAGTGGCCACTTACCATCAGATGGACTGCAAGTTACTTTGCTATTATCATATTATAAAAAAAAAACCTCGTAGTTCTCAAGAGTGCAAACGCTGTTCTCAGCGTTAAGTCAGGTTCAGGTTAAAATTAAATGTCAGTAAATCCGCGATTGCGTAGGCGCAGATTATAGTACATATTGATATCTATATTGAACCTGTAGGAAGCCGGGACGGGTCGCTAGTTACACATATACCTCTTCCTCTTGAATCTCTCTGTGTAAGGTTCATTAATTAACTCAGTAATTATTATTACTATTGAAAACCACATTGAAATCCGTCGCGTCGTTTGAAAGATACACGCATTATGACGATGGACGTGAATTTGTTATATACTAGACATTTTGACTTGTCTTAATCTTGAAAATAACTAATGTCCGATCAAAAATCGATGTCTGATCGAAGCCGTAATCGAAGCGTCGGTCGGACACTGTTTTTAGTGTTTATACTGGTTTTAATACTAAACAGATAAAAAAAAAACCTTTGTGAAATTCTGTTAACCTTATTGTTTACCAGAGAATACCCAGCTTTACCAACACACGACATTTTAAGCCGATAACAATAAAACATTTCATTTTAACTTACAAGCTATTCGTACGCTCAACTATTACAAAAACTTCTATTTGAGGTTAAACAAAGGCTTACAGTTAAATTGACCTAATGTTCTATTAATTTATCTTTAACCCGCATTGTAATAAAATAGGACGAGACGTAATTTAGTTAAGTTTTGATAGGGTGTGGTTTTATAGGGGTGGCCGTACATTTCTTTGGTGCGGACTGAAACACAATTTACAATTATACTGTGACATGTATGTTCATAATCTAAATATGAAAATAGGTATAGGCAAAATCAACTCGGAGACGATTTTGCATTTGTAATAGTGTGATAACTTTCTTCAACTCCTTCAATTTTGTCAACATCGTTCGGGCTTTCATCCGATTTAATTAGGAAGAAATTAGAATCAAATTGCATAACATAACACCGTCAGTCATAATCAGTGTTTATTTTATGCAACTATCATGAGAGTACACGGCACGTGGGTGGGCAAACTAGTATATTTCGGTTTTCATTGTATTATACTACAAATGCAAAGACCGTTTCAGCTGATTTGTATTATGGAATGAGCACTCGAGCTTGCAGCCCACCTGATGATAAGTGGCCCCTGCCACCTATGGATATCTGTAATCAACCCCTGATAAGATCAGAGTCCTACCTGAGGTCGGCCATAGGTGCGTTGCTACCCCTACGAAATAAGTTGGAACGTCTTGAACGTCTTAAGTACGTATTACTCACCATACTCTTCAAACCAGAAACACAGTCCTACCTACGATCGACCGTAGATGCATTGCTACCTCTGAGGATTTAGTTCAAACCAGTTTAAACCAGAACACAGCAGCGCTTACCACTGCTGTTATAACGCAGAAATAGGTGTGACGGTGGTGCCACCGTGGGTCGAACCACAAAGGGTTCTTATTTTACGCATATATTTAAAACTCAAAACAACTTTATAACAACAATTGCGCAAATAGTAAGGGCGCAAAGTGAAATAACATTTAACTCGAGTGTATACGGCTTCGCATTACGTTATGTGCTACTTGGGTACTTGTTATCTACGAGTGATTCTGGACCGTTTCTCTTACAAACAAACTGTTCTTTGTTAGCGACCTTCCATTACACGCGCTACGTCTTGTTTGTATGAATAACTTGAGCTGACTTTATCTTTATTTAAGACACGTAAAGACCGTCCCATTTCTACTTATTTTATGGAATGTATGAAGTTAAATGTGAAGCAGATTTTTCATCCGACTGCGTCAGAAGAAGGGTAATGTTTTTCAGGTATTTCTATGTATGTTTATATATCAATTTCTTTGGCAAGCCCCACAGGCCTAACGGCTTGACGGACTTTGACATAATATAACATATTTTGACATATTCTAATCAAAATAATAGCTTTTTACTAAATAAATATTTATTTGTCTGCCTGTATGTCTTTTGTTATCTTCTAAAAAGGCTAGACCGATATTGACGGGACTTTCACTGGAAGATAGCTGAAGGTCTAAGGCGTAACTCAGGCTACTTTCATTTTTGAAAAAACTAACGCGCGTTCCATGTACATGCTGCCGTTGCGGGCGTTAAAGTCAGTTCCTATTAGGCAGATATTAACTTTAACGCGGATGAAACCGCGAGGATAAACTAGTAATTAATAATAATAACGCTTTATTTACTTATGGCCCCATACAAGGATTATTACAACACAGTTGTGGATGCCATAGAAACACAAAAAGACGAATACACACACACCCAGACCCAAAACAGAGATCTAAATTCATCACTCAGATATCTGTCTAACCGGGAATCGAATCCGGTACCCATTGTTAGTCAAACTGACATAGTGACCATTCCGCTACACGGGTCGATTATTATTATAATATTTATAGTCGGATAAATCCATCCCATCCTATTCCGTGCCATTATCACCCATTCCATTCCCTTCTAAACCGTTAACATTTGATTTACGAACAATCGAATCGTAATTTTCACAATTGTAGTATTGAAACTATCTTTATAATATGCGGGTAAATATATCACGTAAATTGAAAATGCGGTTACGATCCACGATCCTCTGACGGTGGATCGAGATCTCATTACCGGTTCGCTTCATTAAACTACAGCCAACGAGAGCACTGTTTGCTTATACTGATTGAAATAAGGTTTAAAATAGCTTTCTGTTTGTACAATTAACCTGTGAAGAACGGACTATTCTGAACAAGGTAAGGAACTTAATATGTTCTTAATTGTTTATTGAACCTAATATACTGTGGTAATTAAGACAATAGACGCAGGGAAAGAAAAATAAACTAGAGAATTATCTTAAAACCAAATAACCCGACTGCTTAAGATGAATTGACTTTGATACCCGTGCTCATTTGATACCCTTATTTTTATGATAAAAAAATTGACCCATCCCCCTTTTTTAAATATGTAGTCTATGTCACTATGACAACGGAGCTGATTCTAACAAGACCTTATATTTTAAAATCCGTTAAGCCGTTAAAGCTGTGGGGCGTAGCAAAGAAATGGACATACGTACTTATGTATTAGTACGAGTATATATGCTCGAAAAACATTACCTTCTCCTTCTGAAGTATTCAGGTAAAAATGTTAGTATTGTTAAGCTATAATAATAATGTTATGTACATTTATAGCCCCCGCACTCGGAATTTTATCGGGTGTCGCGTGTTTTTTTTTATTATATCTATAGACGTTACAGATACAATGTACGTAGTCTAACTCTATACAAATATTTTACTTATGAAAGAAACAAATAGTGGAAAAACTAAACATAAGAATACTATGTCCACATATTTCCATTCAATCCGTATCTATATAGCACAATACGCACAGATTGAACAGTTCGGATCGACTGTACAATCAAAACGGGATTGAGAGTTCGAGAAGTAAACAAGTGTTATGATTTATCGTGATTGTTATTGACTTTCTTTGACGGATTCGGCATAAATATCTGTTGATATCGACCTATCTTATACAGTTGGAGGATAGATAAGGAATTTCTATAAGGATTATTATTGATAAAGAAAAAAATGTAGAACTGATGTGTTCCCGAAAAGAATGACACAAAACTCTACTTAGACTTCCTTAGAAAAAATTACACCTATATCACACAGAGGGGACAAATCATAGAAAAAACGTAGAACTATTTAAATAATTATGACAAAAAATATTGAAAACGATACATAGAAATAGTGTCTACATATTTCTTTTCACAATACGCACAGATTGAACGGTCCGGATCGACTGTACAATCAAAACGGGATTGAGAGTTCGTGAAGTAAACAAGTGTTATGATTTATCGCGATTGTTATTGACTTTCTTTGATGGATTCGGCATAAACATTTGTTGATATCGACCTATCCTATACAGTTGGAGGATAGCTAGGGAATTTCTATTCGGATTTGTTAGAGATATAGAAGAAAATGTAGGACTGTTGTATTTTCTAAAATAATGAGACAAGACGCTCCTTAGTTTTCCTTGTGCTAGAATATACATGTGGCCTTTGCGTACGTATTTTTTCTGTATACTTAAAATTCATTCTTAAAAGTCATTAAATGAGGCGTTATAATGTTGACCTTCCTATAACAAATATATTCTGTAGTAAAAAACATATGTATTATAGTATGTATGTATACTCCAATCTGATTTATGTTTTGTTTATACATACAATCGAAATCAGTTCGAGCTATTTGTTGGAATGTCTTTTTAATATCGGAATTCGTACAGTGTTGTCTGGTGTAATAAAACCGGATAGGTATTAAATAACATTTCAATTAGACGTTACAACTGTTACATGTACATATTTATGCATATATTCTAAATACCTGACCAGAACAAGTTACTCAGGAGCTATTCGCCTCAGTGCGTGCATGAAATAAGAACTAGATGTCGCCAGTATCTGATTATCGATAAGCCACTAGATTCTGAATCACACTATTGAGTTACTGTTGTAATTGCACTGATTGATTTGTGAGGTAAGATGATTTTTGGTTCATATCTTAAAAGTTATTAAGCCATTTCTGGTCTAGCAGGCTTACAGACTTTCAAATTTATTAATTGATTTGTATCTAATCTTACGTTAGGTGAAGGACCACTTTGGGTACCAATTTGATCCTCATAATTTTCCTCTAAAACGATCATCTAAGTTCAAAAAGTATAATTTATATAAGGTTGATGCTAGGAACCTCAATATCTGTGCCTAAAATATATATTTACTTTACCATACTTAATTGACTCGATCAATCTAGTCCGTCTAAGCAGTCGGCTGAAGATATCGAAAAACGCCTATTTGAGGTTCAATTTCGGCTAACGATTGATATTGATGCCTGAGATTATAATCTAAGTGGAGTTTTAATTTTAGTTTAGTTTTAGTACTAGTAGACTATTTACAATGGTCGACATTCGACCATAACTAAACCCATATAAAAACTAAACTGATACATCCAAATAAAAAATATATATTAATTATAGGAAAAATGAGGTTTATCTTGTTAAGCTGCATTTAAAAGCAATAACGTATTCTTTGACATAGACATCTGACATGGATGACGATTACTTTTAACATATTCAATTTATTGTTTTATTTTGTTCAATTTAATATATATTTCGTAGAACAATTGTACATAAACATTACCTATTAAAACGCTTCTTGGCATGATCTTTCCCGTATGCGTACTTTTATACTCCTCTGTGCCCGGAATTTTCGAAAAATGGTACTGCTAATTTTCGCTTCACTTATTAATATATGTATGTATGTGTAGATCTTCAGTTTTTAATACTAGAAGCCGAACACTAAACACTTCTAAAGGTTGTAGAACCCTTTGTGGTTTGACTCCAGCGGCATCACGACCACACCTATTACTGACTTATAACAGCAGTGGTAAGCGCTGCTGTGTTCTGGATTTGAACTGTTTCCAACTTAATCCACAGGGGTAGCAACGCATTTACGGTCGACCGCATGTAGGACTGTGATCTTATCTGGGGTTGACTGTAGATGTCCATGAGCGGCAGTGGCCACTTACCATCAGGTGGATTACATGCTCGTTTCCTACTTCCTTACTTCTAAGTATAATGACAAAATTTAAAATTAAGTGTCTGGAACAGATTTTTAAGATAATATTTCATCCGACAGATTTCCAATGTAGGTCGCGAATAAAATTGGAGATCTAATTTTTGAAAAATTTCCTCTGAATTTAGATTACAGAATTATAAATAGGACGGATCCTTGAACTGTTTTCGTCTTCTATCTTTATTTATTCTATCTATAAGTATCTTGAAAAATACTTGACAGATTCGAAATGTTTATTGGTAGTTTAAAATAGTTTTTTTATTTAAAGTACTTATAGGAACTTATAAAATGACTATTCAAATTACACACAAATATTTTAGGTAGAAATAGGAGTGGCGGTGGTGCCACCGGAATTGATCCACAAAGACTTAAATATATAAAAAGAAGTAAATGTATAAATCGAGCAATGATGTGACTTTTCCTTTTCCAATAAATCGAAACAGTGCTCGCTAATCCGCTAAAAGCTTGTGATTGCACGAATTCCTCTATTGTATTCGTATTTAATACTGTAGACCTTTCTGCATCAGTCGTCTTGGGGATTAATCTAAAGTGAATTTATCTTCATTACGTATTGTTCTTTATAAATAACTTGATTTTGTATTTAATCTCTAAGGAACCTTTTCAACATTCTTTCCTTTCTCCTTCTTTCTAGTGATTAGTCTGTTCGTATTAAGCGTTATATTTTGAAGATGGTAAAATACTCCTTTCTACAAACATCATCTGGATTCTTGTTCCTAATAACAAGAGCGTCAAGGGCTGCTGTATTCTGCTTTGACGAGTATGGCATGGCATACATTTTGTATGGAGCATGTAGTCCACTTGATGATAAGTAGTCACTGCTATCCATGAACATATGTAAAGAATTCCTGAAAGCACAAGTCCAGCCAAAGCTGATCGTAGATTTCTGAGAACAGAGATGGTAAGTCAGCTGGCATCTACAGTAACCTACACCCTTCTATCAATACGCAAAAACTACTTCATATCAGAAATAAATGCAACGGTGGCATATATCCTGTTGAATCATACTTCTACCAAAATTGAACTTAAACTTATACCAAGTATTACTATGTACTTATATAATTCTTCAAGTAGAACTCTCCTTTCTGCAGCACTAGCCGTTTTCCTCTGTCTACTTTAACTTTTTAATAAAATATGTATGTAACGAAATATGTGTAACGAAAAATTTGAACTCAAATCTGAGGTGTTACTAGTAGTTCTATAAAGAAGTTCTATCACTCATCTCCCGGTTCCATAGTTAAGTCAGCTTGAAGATTCTAAATTATTGCCCTGTCATCTAAGTGTCATATACCATGTATCATTTATATTCGACATTTAGAAGTAGGTTTAAACTAACATCTAAATATATATTACATTGGTTGTTACTTTCAATTGGTTTAATAGATACTTTTCTGTCATACAAAATTAAATTTATTATGTAGAATTAAAATAATAAACAAGTGTTTATTATCAAACGCAAACCCAGAACAAATATCTAAATCATCATTTATCTAAGAAGCAAGTTTAATTATTTAGAAACTTCACTTTGAATACGCATTCAAAGGTATAAATGAATGCCAAATGAACAACACGAATAATAATTTTCAATTTGTCGTTAATAATTTACAACTTCCAGGAAGCTGTTTACTAAGAACATTTGAACATTAAGGCAATGTCTAAAATTTTATTTTAAGACATTATATTTTTTAAATATTTGTAATTTGAAATACGAAATTCTGATATATTTGTTCTTCCTTTTTAATTTCTATCGTTATTCAGCGTCTGTAGGAAAAATACACCAAAGGATGGTGCTGCTCAGCATACTGCAGCATCATCTTAATCTGTTCCTATCTTATCTAAAAATTCCTGTTCTGCTGTTCCTGTCTCATCTTAGTGAACAGCTCAGCAACCCTTGAAATTAGTCAAGAGCTGTCTTGTTCTCCTTCGAAGGCAATTCTAATGAAGATCCAAGAACCTTCCACATTCCTCATGATCCGTGATCAATATGTTAGGATTACAAGGCAAATTCGGTTGTTTGATATGTATGAAGTAGCAAATGAATGAAGAGATTAGAGTCAACTGGTGATGGTGGTCAGTACCGCTCGTGGACATCTGCAACTTTCATTTCAGAACAAGGGTTTTAACTGAAATCAATAACAGATTCATTGCCACTCCCTAGGACTAAGATGATATAGGTAGCCCTAATGTAAGGGCAACCATATATATTCAACGAAAGACAAGAACTGCTTCGGTAGAAATAGAAATGGCGGTGGTAATAGCAGAATTATATTCATTTTACCACCTGGAGAACAGATTGATTACAGACAGACTAGTTGATTACAAATGTCCAAAAGTGGCAATGACCACTTAACGTCAGGCGATGCATTGCTTCTTCTTGCTTATTGCTCCCAAACGTAGCGCCAGTACTAAGCTATCTATTGCACCAAAGAAAGAAACCATAATCCTCACATTTTATTTAGCAGTTGCAGAAGCCGTTTTTACTCGTTTTCAGTAATAAAAAATAGCGGATAAAAGAGGGTCGCTTTGATAAATTACAACGATAAGAACTTTTCCACTGTCTTACAAGTTTGTATTATCTCGCTAGTAAATCTTTGCAACTGTAAACTAAGTATTACAAGTAGGGTCGGGAAAGAAACAAATGAAACGATATTTACAACATTTTTACAAAAGTTTTCATAAATAAATTTAGGTACATTAAATTAATTATGCTAAGAGAGTTGCACAGAGTTTTATGGAATTTCTTAGGATTTTTTAAATATTTGAATTAAGTGATTGTAATCTTCAGTGCTTAGGGAAGAAAGATTTTAATATTTTTAACAGTTACGATTACAAATAATTAGCTTTACACAAACCACGTGCCATTGACAGTTCAAATGCGAGATGTCTCTCCAACAAACCAATCAACAACAAACAAACAAAAATCAATACAAATTTGTGCTGTATTAACGAAAAACAGTAAAGTACTAAAGGTGTTGTAGAAATTTGCGGTTGAACGGCCAACAAACCAATTAGGAACGCAGGACTCTTCACCAAGCGTTAGGGCAAGAATGTCTTCGAAGACGAAACGATCAACTGTTTTATCTGATAAGCCTACAAAGTGACATATCCATTTAGGTTCAATTTAGTAAGAGTAGTGTATGTATTTATATGTTTGTTCAGGACTTTTGCGGAAACTAAAGGTCAACTAAAAGTCTCAGAAACTAAGGATTATCCTTTTTGGTTTTGACCAGGCATGTTCAACTTAGGGAACAGTCTAAGCTTCATCAAAATCGGGTGAGCAGTTTTTGAAACATAGATATTTAATGGCTTTTTAAGGTTCAGATACTTTAGTTCCTTTACTATTACAGCTATTTTACTTTTATAGACAGTATTGCATTGCGTTTTCGAAAACATCCCTCGCTTTAAAACATGCCATCCTAGACCTATAACTCAATTAGTAAAACCGCTTCCACTCGCTAGCGGACTGGAGTGCTAAAACAAGCTATTTCGATGCGTAACCGCAGTTCAACTCAACGCACCAGCGCTCCAAACGCCAGGTCAAAGTATTTATTCCAAAATTTGGTTCTGCTACAAAAAAGCTTCCTAATAAGTACAATTAGGAATACCTTTTTATAATATAGCTGAAAATTGGTTTATTTTGAAAAATGTGGAATGTTGAAGGCTTCACAGTTGGAGAACACAGTTTTGTGATATTTACTTCAATTTGAAGCATATTTTATTAAGTTCCAGTATGGATAAGTACGATGAACATGAAAAAGAACGTAAAGAAAGATATCGTCTCTAAAAAAATTGTTTGTTCAAAAGATCCTTAAAATATTCATATAATCGAAATCTTAACGAATATAGGAATTCAGTGTTATGGTACATCTAAACGAAGTATTGCCACAGAGTGTTGCTGTAAAAGAAGATAAATTGAAGAATTGTGATTCAAGCTTAACAAAAAGAAATATGTAATGAAAAATTTTAATTTGACCAACGACACTGTAGCATGATGTTGAACACTTAAGAATCATAGATACATGAGTACGATGCCTTTAAAGACTATCTATGTATTATTTGTTTTTTAGATTCCAAATACATTAATCATTATCACCAAGTAAGAGAGATATAGGAGATATGATTAGAGACTAAGGAGCGATCGATTAGATTAATTAATTTCAAAATTGTCCAGATGATAAAAGATATCATATTGTAGGTAAGAATATAAGAAATTGAGGCATTTCAGCAAAAGAATACATAAGCTATTATAATAATAAGGATCTCTAAGCCATTTCACACAAAATGAGTATAGTATGTTTCTTAGCTATTTCATTTCCAAACAAATACAACGTAGAAAATTTAGGTTAGGCTAATATGGGCGGTAATTTATTCCGGCAAGAACATTTTCACACGAGACCTAGAACAAACAGAGGCAAAATGTTAATTTTAATAGCAGGATATATCCTTGACCTTACTTGGAGTGAAGCAAGTTTTGAGATAATATACAGGCAAAATATGGGTCTCAGGGATCTCAGTCAAGAATAATGTTACTTATTAAATCAACGGGTTTCTTTCTTGGTAATAATATATGTTTTATGTACATTGTCAGTGTTGTTATCAGTAATGAATGTTGAAAAATATCAGTTTCTTATATGGCGACCATAGAAATAAAATTTTTGTGAATATTTCAAGTGTCGATCTATTACGGTTCAAGAGTTAAAGCCCTGTGACAGATGGACAGACCGGCAGACGGAAAGACGGACAGACAGAGACAGCAGAAGCTCAGTAGTAGGTTTCCGTTTTTACTCTTTAGGTACGGAACCCTAAAAAATGACTTGCAAGGACTCCTAGCTCGTTTGCCACTTCGACCTCATAATCGTATCAATGAAGACCCGCGTGGCGGAGCGGTTACCATACCGGTATGACACGCAGTGGGTTCCAGATTCGATCCTCGGCCAGACAGATATCTGAATGATGAATTTAGATTTGTGTTCTGGGTCTGGTTTTGTGTATACTTCTTTGTGTGTTTCCATGGCACCCACGACACAGAAGAAAAATTCTACTGTGGGGCTATGAGTGTAGAAAGGGTTTTTTTTTTTTTAATATGTATTGAACATACGAACTTTATGGTCCCTCATTACAAACTATATTTCGATTCTTAGAAAGATTTTGTAGGGGTTTAGGCAGTTTGGATAATTTTACTATTTACCAAAGATTGGAAAGACCATAGAATATCGCAATCGAAAATGTTGCCTCTAATCCACAAATTCCTCGTTCCCAATGTTCTGAACCGACTCGTTACACACGGACAACGTATTTCCTTTTGCATATCGTATTTCAGACTAGAATGGCGTGTAAAACAACCGGTTCTCAACCTTGTGCTTTCCGCATAAAGATCTTCTGTTGTGTCGTCATGAGCAGTGTCAGCGTTAGTGTGACGACGATGGTTAGCTTTACGATGTGAGTCGTTAATATCTACGTACTGGACCAGTAAAGGCACTGTTTCTCAAAGTAAGTGATAATGCTTTGTGGTTGCTCAAAGAGGCTTACAGAGTGGAATAGTACTCATCGAAATTTTGGAGCTTTTAAAGCGGTTGAAGAGATAATTAATCTTACAAGGCGTCTTTTTCGCTACTAACTGCTATTTTCTCTTTTTGAAACTAATATCGAACTTATACTATATTACTACTAGTATTACTACTTGAATTAGTTTTTGAGCCAAAAGTTTTGTAGTTCAAAAAGGTAAACAAATTTTTAAAGTTGCTCAAAAAACATAATAGGAATAAAATGAAAGCGATGATTATAATTTTCAGGTTTTATAAATATTTTGAATGCCCTGAAAAATAGATTCTCAAAGTTGATAACACATAAGTTTGAGAACCTTTGCTAAGCCATGAAGATTATCGTGTTCATTCAAGCGAAACTGTTCTTTAAATGCATCAATAAGGGACATAATGGAGTAAGAAGCATTCTTGTTTAAAGCCAATTGTGCATAAAAACTCCTATTACGAAACTTCGGGAACATTCTAGAATTTTCGAGATTGACAAAGAAGGTTGAAAAAACCATTTATGCAAACTAGCAGACCAGTTACACTGGTCGACATTCGACCATAATTAACACCATACAAAAACTAAACTTATACATACAAATAATAATAAACTTATTTATGTATTTTTAATCTGTGCATAAAAAATATTAATTATAAGGAAAATGAGGTTTAATTTGCTAAGCCGCATTTAAAAGAAATAACGCATTTTCTGACAGACATCTGACAT
>DWNY01001679.1:0-12193 GCA_018250635.1 Telegonus apastus
ATGATTTATTTATTAATTTATGGATTACCAACATAAGAGAGATGACGCAGCTATAAGATATACAATGCATATTTTTGTTAAAGTCAACTGTTCTTACAATTAATGGTGACCACAGCACCATGTATTATGACCATGTATTGCAAATATGTGATTATCATAAAGCAATACTTATTAATGGTAGGCTTAGTTTAAGTTGAACGTTATAATTAAATATTTATGCTTAAGCTGTAGGTACGTCACACTTTAGCAATTTTGGTTTAAATTTGGCACGACCGTCGAAATGAATGTCAAATATAAGGCGATCTTAGTCCTCAGAAGTGGTAACCCATCTTAGAACGGCTTTAAGTAAAATCTTGTTTCATAGTATGGAAATAGAAAACAAGCGTGCAGTCGACATGATGGTAACTGGCCACTGCCATCCCTGAACGTCCCACACTAGGACTTTTTCTGTAGCATGGCTGCCATTTGGGATAGCTAACTGCTGTATTACAGAATCTTCAAAATGTCTTAAAAGGGTTGATAAACGAATCATCATACTTAGCACAATAAATTAGTATAGTTTTAAAGTGGCAAGGCTGTCGGCGAATAGAAGGTATTCTTACGAAGAATACGGCTACATTGATCTAGAGTCGTTATGCTGGAAGAGATATGGTTATGACTAGATTTTTCACATGGATTTTATTTATTTATAAGTGTGTGATGAATTTATTTATAAGTGTATCATAGTAACGCGAATGAATGATGCGAATAAAATTCTTCTTGATAAGACTTTTCTATACAAATAAATAAAATTTAAGTGTCTGTTTTTAATTAGGCTATCACTGCTATAAGATTTAGTATATAATACATTATTATCATCTTACTTGTCTTGTTAGTATAGGAACCCGGGTTCAATTCCGAATACCGAAATCGCTAAAAATGTTTTTTTCTGTGTATGAGCGTTTGAGTAAATCTTTATGTAGGTTTGTTTTATGAAACAATAAAAATAAAAAAGACAGTTTAATATTTATTATTCAAAGAAACAAAAAAATATACTTTCTAGTTTAAGGTACTTCCAGTAATCTACGTCCGTGTCGGCCTTTCCATAAAAAGGTGTCTGTGTCAGGTAGCGTGCGCAGAACGTCGCCGGCTGCGGCCCGTTGGAGCGACTGGGTACCGTCAACAAAACCAATTTTTGAGAAAATCGTTCAAGTATATATTTTGACCCGATTGCGTCAGAAGGAGGGTATCGTTTTTCGAGCGTAAGATGCACTACATGGTACATCTTTAGAGGTGGTAAAACCCTTTGTAGTTCGACTCTGTCAGCACGACCGCCACACCTATTACTGCCTTATAACATCAGTGTTAAGCGCTGCTGTGTTCTGGTCTGAGGGGTGTGGTAAGGGAGACATACTTATTTGAGGCCTTCCAACGTAGTATTTAGGATTAGCAACGCATCTATGGTCAACCTTAGGTAGGACTCTGGTCTTATCTGGGGTTGATTACCCAAGTCCATGGGCGGCAGTGGCCACTTAACATCAGATGGACTGCATGCTCGTTTGCTACTAAAATCTTATAAAAACCCTACTTATTTGCAGACGCTACAACTAATAATTTGCGCCTAGCGAAGCGTCACTTTTAATCTCAATATTGTGATGAGGACAATATGAAACTACACCGCCTTTTCTCGCTCCCTCTCGTCTGTGCTGTGTATCTCCGTCTCTTTCCCACAACGTAGATATATCCTTGTAAGACGTAGAATGCGTGAAACACATTTAAGTACAAGTATTAAATATGTAAATCTTTGAAATTATTCCTTCGCTCGTAACGTCGAATGAATTCAGAAACCCATATTTTATATACAGGTTACAGATGTCCATGGGCGGCAGTGGCCAATTACTATCAGATGAAAAGCATTCGCGTTGGCTATTCTAAATTCACACCCTCACGAACCCTTCATTCTAGAAATAGGTTTGACAGAATTACCCTGATTGAACCATGCAGTTTCTTTACCTTAAATTATCTTTTGACTTATCTATTCCTTAGTCTATTTCAAAAGATATTTATAAAGAGCACATACGGAATTTTATATATACAACTAAATAAAATTGAAGTGTCTGTTTGTAATATCAAAATAACAACTTTTTTTTTATCTGTCTGTCTGTTTGGCGGAAGTAATCTTCTAAACGGCTGGACCGATTTTGACGGGACTTTCACTTAAAGATAGCTGAAGTACTTAGGCTACTTTAATTTTTGAAAAAAATATTAGCGCGCGTTCCACGCGCATGCGGCCGCCGTCGCGGGCGCTAATGTCAGTTGCTATTAGGCAGATATGTATGCCTCATTACTTCTTGAACGCGGGTGAAACCGCGGGGATCACCTAGTTGGATATATTATGTTTTGAAATGTGACGTCACGAAATTAAGGACCCCTCCCCACCCCTTGTCACACAATGTCACACTTCGACCCACTCCTTCCCCCTTAACGTGTGACGTAATTTATGACCTAATTGGGTTTTTGTCGGAATTGAATTAAAGGTTTTGTGGTTTGACACCGGCACCACTGCCACACCTGTTGCGCTGCTGTGTTCCGGTTTGAAGGGTGTGGTAAGACATACTTATCCGAGAACACACTTATGCGAAGATACATAGATTTTTTAATTGGGTATTTCGACTACGATTTTAAAAATGATTTAATACTGCTGTGTTAGTAGTCTTAGGGTAAAAAAATGTGGACCTAGATGTAATTTTCATCCACTTTTATACGTTTTCGTAATTCGTAAGCGACATGCGGTCTAAAAGGTGGGGGGCGGGGATTACTGGGGAAAGCAAAAAAAATGGCATCATTGATGGTGGTGAGTACAAATGCACCTCCCTGAAAGTAACCCTGACGGCGTGGCACCAGATAATCACGCGGGGACAAGCAACCATGTCCAATTTACTCACTTTATTGAGCGACAACACAGATATTTCCTGTGTACGCTTTTTTACGACGTTTTGCCCCCGAACGTAGGGTTAGAGCTACTGGATGTGGCTCTTTGTACGAGATTTATTAAGCAAATAATTTTATTTTTTATACTGTTAAAATATTCATTTTCAATAGTCGAATAGCTGACGAAAAAGGGAAAATTAAATCCATTATCACAAAAATCCGACAGTCTAACACCAATTATTATTAGCACGCGTTAAACGACGCTGGGAATAAGCTGCATCACAGAACGGTTTCAAGTGTGCTATAACTTATAAGGGAGACATAATTATCAGAGGCGTTCCAACGTGATCCTGTGGAGTTGAAACGCATCTATAGTCAACCTCAGATAGAACTCTAATCTTATCTGGAAATTACCACAGATGTCCGTACGGCGTTCGCTAACACAATCTTATAATAAACACACTTCGGTCACAACTACGCTCAAACCACATCCAGCCAGCCAATATCCCTGTAACCGCGCCCTCGAGCGGTCGGGGGCGGAGTGTGATGACCTCACAGCTGTCAATTCGGTCACTCTCAATGTTAGTAGACAAATATACTACAAACGTATTACATGTATACCGGACAGTAGGTTTAATGGGTATGTGTGTCATTTTTTGTGAGGTCAACGGGTATTCAACCTAATGTTCCTTTTTTATTTGTAGAAATAGCAAATGATCAATCTATATCAACTTCCTAACTTAACCTAACCTAACTATTGTATATGCTAATGTGAATTTGTTTGTAACGGCTTCACGCCTTAACTATTCAACCGATCATTATGAAATTTTGCATACACATAGCCAGGGGTCCAGAAAAGGACAAAGAATATCTTTTATCCCGAAAAAATGGACCGCTATTGAGGGATAGAAAAATATCTTTCATACCTTAAGACCTACCTAGTATGTTGAAGACACATACGACCCATATACGACAAAGCCTCGAGCAAAAATGGTCGTAAACCTCATGTTCACTGCATATGCGTTGTTACCCCTGAGGCCTAAAGTGGAATGCCTAGTATGCTAGTATTTTTAATTTAATTCATATTCGATATGATGATATATGTAGAAGGTACAAAGCGTATCTGTAACAGATAGCGCTGCAATAGATCTTTATAAAAACACAATAAATACTTTCTTTTTAAATACACAAGTAGAAAACGAGCATTGAAATTAATGTGGAAACGACCTTTAACTCTTAAAAACTAAAAAAAAAAATTAAAACTCACCGACTCGATGTCCCGTACTACTGGAACTCATTCTCGCAAGACGTGACAACTCGATCGAATCTCGAAACTCTACGTGATATTTGACATCTGTTGACAAAAGAAATAAATGTTCAATATACATTACTCGTATATATCAAAACATATTCATATATACAACAATTAAGTGACACAACGCATATATAATATTAAGCTTAGAAAGCTGCCAATAGATGGCGTTGTCTGTCTCATTTTTCAATTACTTTCTTAGAGCGAAAATTAATACATAAGTACAGCAATGTTTTTACATTATTATGGGAATAATACAATGTGTAGGACGTTTTTTTAATCTCTAGGGCTTTTTGAACATCCATCTCCTTGATTGCACCCTCTTTTTCTACTTTTAATTCTCTTGCTGACTCCGATAATCGACGCGAGACATATCCATAACTTTTAATAAGTATAACTTCAATAGTTAACAACTCATTTTATTCTACAGATTAAATTCGAGCAAAGTTAAAACGATACAGATAAAAAACCAGGCGAGAGTGACCCGTATAACCTTTAGGTCATTAGGTGCTTTTCAACCGACGCTGTATGAAATTTATCTAAACGTTGTACTAAAAGGGTCTTAATTGCCAGACAGATTTAAGGGCCGTTTTACTTGGCGTTTTGTGTAGACTTAAGGTTTATTTTTAAATGTTTTGACGAACGAAATGTGTTCATTTAATATTTGATTTCACAAACTACATTTCCAATCTTTTTTTGAAATAAAATTTGTTTAAAAAAAAAATGATATGATTTATTTGAGACCCAAATATACTTTCCATTGGACAGTTAATGTTACCCACACCAAGACTCAGACATTCCCACGGCTAAGAAAGGTTTCGAAAATAAATAACATTGATTCATACAAAGTTATACAAATTTCATTGAACAAATTTAGAGGAGCAGGAAAAAATATTCAGGTTTTAGATATATTACAGTAAATTTTATAACGCGATGTAAAAAGAGAAACGTCAGACAGAGATAGATTAACAATTAACCATAAACCACTAGCTTTGTAAAAAATCCAGATAAAATGACAATTTTGGGAGTCCAGGCCCACTCAGCACAGTCTTACGTTTGCTTTGTGATCTCAAAAATTGAATAAAACATACAACAACGGACCCTCGAGTGAATGGGAGACAAAACCTCCCCCCACCCCCTTAAAAACGCTTAAAAATCTGTATAATCACAGTATTTAGCTCAGCAAAAAGAGAATTCCGAATAATGGTGCGACGACAAAGAGGAATGATATCTTGATAATGGCGGCCTCTAATTAAAAACTCTAATTTCAAGATGGCGTACTCGGGAATGAATTGAAATCTTTCGCTATTGTAACTTTATGGACTATTCGCCTAGTGATCGAAGTTCCAACTTAATGATTGAAACTTCTAGGATTTTGCAACGTATTAGGCATTTTACTTCGCGTAAAGGCTGTAATCGGGGGTTCGTATGTTCAAATCCTAGGAAACTGATCGCTTGTTATACCTACACGTCTAAGAGTTTTTTTTTAATAGTTCAGTGCCACTAATTTGCACTTGGCATTATTGATAGCATTCTTACTTGTGCCTACTGCTCCTGTGATCTTGCACAGTAGATCGAACACGAATATCAGAATTTGCTTTTACGAATATCAGAACACAAGAAATTATATAGACTTATCGAGAGTTTAGGCCTACACTAATGGAGGATTTTGTCAATAATCACCGCGCTTGGTATGCGTTTAGCTAACCGTGTGTTGATAATACAGCGAGAAACGGCTGCTCATATCCAGGATTTTGTCTGTTAATCGACTCTTATAACATCCGCGGGGTGATAGAGAAAATACTGCTATTCAAGACACTACACGGTACGTTTTACATTCTAAGTTTTCGTTACCTATGCCTACTGCATACCCGAGGCTCGATCTACCGAGTTCATACCACTGTCGCCTGTCACCAACATACATACTGTAAAATCTTTCCACAAATCCACTTCAAACCGCAAAACGAGATAGCGATTGCATCCGTGCATTATAAAACATAATGCCATCATTTGTAACGGAAGCTCCGCTTTGAAAACGGAATTAAAATCAGTCAAAGCTGCACAGAGAGATACTTCATGTTTTCAACGAGCATATAATAACTAGAGTTGCACGGTACTACGGGTTCTCGAACCTAACTCGATAGCACTTCATTTTTATATATAGGCGGTTTTTATGCTTTTGCGCAAATGCCCTACATGTTGTACGCTTTATAACTTGACTTATAATTAACTAACAATGTATTTTATTTCAGGAAATCAATATTTAGCTACTTGTAATTGTCGCACCGAAATTAAACTTGGTAAGGATATGTAGTTTCGATGGCACATGGTACTTTAGATATGATCTGATGAAGGCACCAGGAGATTAATGAACTCTTCAATGGCTATTAGTAATCCGCTGTTAGATTTAATATATGTTACTGGTACTATACTGTTACTATGATTTCAAAATATGTTCCTGTATATTTGACGATACAATTTAATAACAACGCCATCTATTGTTACATTAATAAAATAAAGCAATAACTGTATACATACAGTTCATGATAGTAAGGAATTTTTAAGATAAAGTTTTTTTTTTTTAATTTTGTAAGTGAACTTTGGTAACCTTAGTTTCTTTCCTTCTTTTTAAATGTAACGTAAAAACTATACTTTAAAAATTTCGTCGATAAAAATGTCGACATTTTAACAACACTACAAATAATCAGTACGTCTATTGTCCGATAACAGAAATGGTACTTACATCAAAAAATATTCATTTTCTAACACATCTCCGAATCCGATTTTATACAAACATCCAAGCCACTACGTTTCCAAATATCATCGATAAAAAATTCAATAAAAAATCGACTTTAACAAACCTACACATAAGTCTATACCATAATGGTACTTACATCAAAATAGTTCCTAACACCGACCAACTCCAATTTTTTCCACATCACACACAATTTCGCCACCACAGATTCCAACATACACGAACACGACTAAGCGACCACGTATTTCGTTCCCAGTGCACAGCGGAATAGAATATAATCTATGGGAGCGTGCGACGGACGTCCGCACAGTTCAATTTGCGCCAGGATGCGACCAATCGCGCTCGTTCCCGCGTCGGTGACGCACGGGCGCCATTTTTTTTACGCCCCACTTAAGTTATGTGAAATGTATCGATATTATCGATTTGTTAAACTGAAATCTTACGTCTTGTGTGCTTCATTGATCACAAGTACTTGGATATCGGAATTTTGCTTTTACATGTATGTAACGTCACAAGTATCATCAATATTACAGACATATCGAGAGACGTCCGAATTATTTTACTAATATGATATAATTATGACTAACTAGTATTCAAAAGTATGCGAAAAGTTTATGTATATCCTTTTATTATATTAAAACAGATAGTTAATAATTTAATAACGTATTTATAAAATTATTGGCATCAACTAAAAGTAGTCGATACGCCAATTTTTATTTTATTCCAATAAATAAAATAAATGTGGCTATTGAGACAAAACAAAAGGAAATGAAGATATAGTATTCTACAAAGGATACTTCCTTTACTGTTTACTTATTACCAGAATTAATTGACTGCAATTTATCAGATCGCTAGAGAATTATCTTAAAAACAAAAAACCCGACTGCTTTAAATGAATTGACTATGATATCCATACCGTTAAAGAAAAAAAATCGTATCACCCCTCACCCCCCTTTTTCTCAATTTGACGCACTATATTTAAAAATTAACCTATGTCACTATGACAACTCAGACGATTCTAACGACACCTCACATGTTAATACCCTCAAGCGTTAGGGCTGTGAGGCGTACCAAAGAAACGGACATACATACATACCCTCGAAAAATTACCCGCCCTCTGACGTTAAAAACAGAATGATCGAATATCGAGCAGTACTTATCGATACGTCTATCGATAAAAACATCGACATTAACATCGCGACTGAATCACTACCGTAGTTTCGAGTGTCCTCCGTCGAACAGTGAGTATCTCATTAAAATTCACTATTTTTACATAAAATATTATGAAAGTCTGTCGCATCTTCAGCGAATTATAATTTTTTATCAAACATTGCAGAACGGTTGACCTGTTTCGGTGGAAATGTCTGTATCAACCGAGGGTTCCAACGAAACATCTACAATTAGTTAACATGTTTATCCGAAGCGTTCCCACTTAGACATCAGGGGTCTTATGTCTAACAACAGGAGAGACTGATCATCTGATCAGTAGTGCTACTAACGAAACCAATTCCGACCGATTGGAATTGGAATTCTGTCGATACTAGCGCCGATTGAGTTCAATATTGGGTGGTTATTGGGTGAATTAAAATAAATTTACTAAACAAAGTCACGTAAACTTGTTATTTAAACTTTTAATATGCCATTTCATATCATATCATTTCGATAGGTCGGAATTGGTTTTGTGAGTGGCAGTGGTTATCTGGGGTTGATTAGATGGCCATGAGCGGCAGTCACTTACCTGGTGATCTGCATGGTCGTTTGCTACTTCCATATTATAAAGAAAAATGGTGGCAACCCTATTATGGACATCTGTTTCAACTGCGTAAAGAATTCCTATCCTATCTGTTACAAATGCGTTGCTACACCTGAGGACTAAGTTGTAATACCTCCGATAATTACACTCCCTAACTACACCCTTTAAAACTGAACACAGCAGCGCTACACTGCTGTTATTAAACAGAAATAGAAGTGACGGTGGTACCGCCATAAACCACAAAGGGTTCTACCTTCACCACCCAATTTAACCAATATTTTACATACACACGTATTACAAAATCTAATGTACATTTATGTGTAACACAAGAATTACATAACAAATATATATAATATATCACAGATAACACTGTCGACATAGCTTATCGGTGTCACTATGTGATAATATGTGTCAACTGTATGCTTTGTTAAGTAAAATTGTAATTGTTATAAAATAGTTCTGGCGTTCTTTTGAAATTCGATACGTACTAATTATCCCTTCTTATAACGGCGATGGAAAACATCGCGAGAAATCTTTAAAACACAAATAAGTTCTCAGGAGACAAGATAGACAGTTCAAAGGTGGTAGAACCCTTTGTGGTTCGACGCCGCCGGCACCACCGTCACATCTATTTCTACCTTATAACAGTAGTGTTAAGCGCTGTGTTCTGGTTTGAAGGGTGTGGTAAGGGAGACATACTTATTCGGCGCTCCAATTTAGTCCTCAAGTAGCAACGCATCTGTGGCCGACCTCAGGTAGGACTGTGATCTTACCTGGGGTTGATTACAGATGTTCATGGGCGGCAGAGGCCACTTACCATAAAGTGCGAGCTCGTTTACTACTTCCAAACTAAAAAAGCAATAAATAGTTTTCAAAAAATTTTTAGTACTTAGTAGTTAGAAAATTGTTTAAAATAAAAGAATTCTAAATTAATTCATTAAACTTATCATTTCGGATAGAGGCGATTACGAATGGCCACTGAATAGTACTACCAACCACTACTCGCTACCCCTGAGGACTAAGTTGGAACGTTCGAACAAGTACCTCTTCTCCCCTACCACACTTCAAACCTGAACACAGCAGCGCTACTTATACGGCAGTTATAAGGCAGAAATAGGTGTGGCGGTGGCATCACCGGAGTCCACACAGACATACTGCATCTTAGACGAATTTTTCGACTTTTTTTTCAAAAATACATAAAATCAGGACCGGTATGAACCGTTCGGAATGAATCAAACATGAGTGAAACAAAGTGGGGCAAAGACCAATATTATATTCATAAGGGAATACTGAATGTATGCATTGTGACGAAATAAATACGCTTGACCCCGTCTGTCCTTACGTCCTGTTTTATTTTAACGGGAACGATGCGATTTTGATACGATTTTGGAAAGACTTCCAACAGTTTGAGATTCACTGGACGTAGCCTAATGAGGGTAATGACGTATGTATTTTTTTTATAATATGGAGTAGAAATGAGCATGCAGTCCACCTGATGGGAAGTAGCAACTGCCGCCCATGGACATCCATGGACATATCGAATCAACCTCAGACAAGACTTGTCCTATCTGAGGTTACTTACAAATGTTGCTACCCCTGAGGACTAAATTGGAACGCCTCGGATAGGTATGTGCCTTACCACACCCTTCAGACCAGAACACAGCAGCGCTTAACACTGCTGTTATTAGGCAGAAGTAGGTGTGGCGCTGGTGCTGCCGGAATCGAACCACACAGAGTTCTATCACCTTTAAAGATGTGTTGGTCCATTTTTCAAAATTACAAAGATTTGCGAATTTCACGAAATACGGACTTAATATTACACCTATTTTTAAACTTTTTAAATTGAAACAACTGTCACAATTCCATGCGCATCTTGCCTTTTATTAAATTTATTGACATCTCCCTTCAGGCTACCTTTTACCTAAAATTTTCAATTTTACATTTGGCAGAATATATATCTAATAGATGATGACATGACACCTACTGCAGTCGTCGGCACGGTAATAGATACAGTCCACCTGATGGTAAGTGGCCACTACCGCCCATGGACACCTGTGATCAACTCCAGACAAGTTTACTTCCTGTCTGAGATCGGCCACGGGGTCGTTGCTACCCCTGGCGACTAAGATGGAACGCCTCGGACAGGTATGTCTCCCTTACCACACCCTACAAACCAGAAAACAGCAGCGCTTAACACTGCTGTTATTAGACAGAAATAAGTGTGACGGTGGTGCCGTCGGAGTCAAGCCACATAGAGTTCTATCACATTCAATGTTTTATTGGTCCCTGTACAATCGAACCATGAAGTGTCCAACCGTTTCCAATCTTTAAGTATCCATGATAGTTCATTGCAAGCATACCACAAATACGTCGAACTCCACGTACAAATCCCCCTCCAACAACTGGGTTATCAAATCCTCATAGCAACCAACGCAGACATGTCTGGGAGATTGAGAACGAATCAAGTGACCACAATTATGCCATTAACTCCCATCTTAATGCTCCGTCGACCGGAAAAACATCATTTAGTTATCGGAATCATTCTCTCGAAGCTCTCAAATGCGGTGGACAGAACTCGACTGTCGTTTCATACATCCAAACTTTCTGTACAAACCTACAAAATAACGTAGTTTCAAATCTACAAATATGCTTTTATCAAACACTAATCTTTTGTGCTTTTTTAATGTTATGGAAGTAGCAATCGAGCATCTCACCTGATGGTAAGTGGCCACTGCCGCTCATGGACATCTGAAATCCTAATCATCATAAGTAATCTGACACCCCTATATCAAAATCGGTCACATGTAAAATATAAAATGGACAAACATACACTTCAAAATCATTACCCATCTTCTGACGTAGTCGGGTAAAAAAAATATGAATCCTTACCAATTTTACAACGCAACAGAAGGGATTTCTGCTGTAAAATATAAATTGAAGATGTTTCTGATAGGTGTCATCAATTTAACATTCCTCAGGTGATATATATTTCTCTTTAACGTCATTACATATGAGCATACATTATATCCGACAGAATGATCGTTATCGTATCGTGAGTTCTGAACCGGCTTCCGATCTAAAAAACACTGCTTTGAAATGGTCGATTTAAATTTCAAATCCTTATTTGATTTTGTCACCGATAACGGGGGTACAGTGAATACGCATTTTGTATCGGATGTGTTGGTTTCTCAAAATATGGTCGTATTAACAAGCACGCAGTCCACGTGAAGTCGCCCATGGGTATCTGTAAACCCCAGATAAGATAATCTACCAGTAGTCGACCACAGATGCTATCCTAGAAGACTCAGTTGAAACGCGTCGGATAAGTATGTTTTTTTTTTACGACCCGCGTGGTGGAGCGGTCACCATACCGGTCTGACGTGCAATGGGTTCCGGGTTCGATCCCCGGCCAGACAGATATCTGAATGATGAGTTTACATTTCTGTTCTGGGTCTGGGTGTTT
>DWNY01001680.1:0-12192 GCA_018250635.1 Telegonus apastus
ATCATAAGTAATTGAAATTAAAATTACATATACTAAATTAAAATAAAAATAAATGGATGGGTGCAAAATAGTTTTAAGTAACAGATATAAAATCATAGTAGGTACGTGTAGTAAGTATGACCTAAATATAAGTAATTAAAAATAGAAATATAATATTTAAACGTACCTATAAATTTTAGTTTAAATTAGTGTACTTTAAGTTAATATAATATTGTAATTTTAAGTTCAATAAAACGTACATTAATATAACTTCAACTTTACGTTATTACTGCGAGGGAAATAATATTTATGTACAAAAAAAATGAATATTTTTCATTACTGACAATGTAAGACACATATAGTATCATAATCCCAAGCATATGGTCCAACTATGTATGTGGATGTCAAAAAATGCGTTATTTCTTTAAAATGCAGCTTAATCAAATAAACCTCATTTTCCCGATAATGGGAGGTTTTCTAATGCACAGACGAAAAATACAAAAAAGTACAAATATAAAAGTTTTTTATTTTGATGTATAATTTTAGTTCTGGACTATTGTGGCGGGTCTACTAGTGTAATAGAATACTCTCCATACAGCATTTGAAAATATACGCAATAAACCACAATACATCTTGCAAAAGAGGCAAGTTAAGGCATCCACAGTGATAGTTGAAAGATCACGCACAATATATACGAGCGTAACAAAACAAACCATTAAGTTGTGAATGAGTACACCACCTTACACGGTGGCAACTTGTGAAGACGAATAATATGGAGGTCATGTTCTCACGTACTCGAGTCAAACTGTCCGTTTCTTTGTATAGAGTGAGCGAGCGCTGGCGACGACCACTGCGACAAGTGCATGCGTCGATGCCTACACAAAGATGGATCGCTTCTAAATAGAAAGTGGATTAAAATGCATCGACAATAATATCTATCAGCATGTAACTAATACTATATGACACTATTTAATATTTTATTATTATACACGTAGGTACGTCATAGCATGATGCGACACAGCTGTGTGATAGCCACCTAGCTAGGTGTATGATATTGAATTGCCAGTAAATATAGAATTAAATAAATTTCAAGCACGACACCAATGCCTCACAGTTATAATGTGTCTAACATACCATTTATCACGGGCCCCCTAGCCATTGACGTTTGTGAAACGTTGGTTAAACTTGGTTACATTAAATTTGTACTTAAATGTGAAACGAATGAAAAAGTAATAAATAATTCTAAATTACTAAATTCATCATTTAAATATCTGTATAGGCGGGGATCGAACGCGGAAATCACTGCGTGACAGACCGGTACGATGACGGCTCCGCCACGCGGATCGTCAAAATGTCAGAATGTATTCAAGATACAACAAATTAAAACAACTCCAGCCATAAAATTAGAAATAACACAATATTTACATATTATACCTTAATACAGAAACATAATAAAATTCCAAGGACCTGATAAAAACATACGCTTACAAAAAAAAAAAACATAAATCTATCATACGAACGATTAACGTGCGTTACGTTCACTCGAGTGCATGAACCGTTGCTTTGTGATCAACGTGAAATTTCCCCCAGAAACCCTTATGTGAATTCCGCGAGCGGATAACTACAAGCCGCAGTGACTCCGAGCGTATTGAATAACATTGTAGCGCTTCGGGCTAATATCACATGTCACATTAATGGCGAATTAAGATAATGGGATAATCCACCACTCGCGACCTGTCTCCACGGATGCTTAATTAATGCACTAAGTTCTTTAAATGTCATGTCGTACTAACGGCGACATTGCCGAATGATTTTTGCTTGTTAAATGAAAAATATTATACTATGTCTATTAACAACAACGACTATTTTCAACCAATCAAAGCAGTATTATTTGAAAAAGATTAAAAATCAATCGTTCTATCATAAATAATAATACTAAATGTCAGCCAGTCAATATGTTCCTCAAATTATTTTAAAAACTATCTTTAAACATGTTGATAAACACTTAACATTTCACTACTTGCCTTATTAAACATATTGTAATCCAAATCCTATTTCACAAACCTACCATGGAGTCAATAAAAAGGTATATGAAAATATATTTTTTAATCTCAGTTATTTAAAACAATATTTGTGTGTTTTGTATTTTATTTATAAAACTGATTTAAGCTAAGCGTTTAACGTCTTCAATGCAAAAAGTGAACCAAAAACAAACTTTAGCAATGCTCATGACCACCTCATACTATACGACTGCCTTAAAACTAAGCACAATACATACATACATGTAAACTGAGCTACTCAAATCAATTGTTTGATCGGATTTTACCCTCGCGAAAAATTGCACACATTCACGTCATTCACAACTGAATACACAAGTGTTTTATGAATCGGTGAAAATACTGTGAAATATTTTAGACATCGAGTTCTACCTTTCACATAGAATATTTAAACACTTCATGTCAGACTCCATAAGGATCGACGTCGTCAACCCATTATAGTCCCATTGCTGGTCACGGGTCTCCTTTCGGAGTGAGAGGGGCTTTAGGCCATTGGCCACCGCGCTGGCCAAGCGCGTATTGGTAGACTTCACACACATTTGAGAACTTTTATTTAAAGAACTCTCAAGTGTGCAGGTTTCGTCACAATGTTTTCCATCACCGTCAAAAACAAGTGATAATTGATACCTAATACAGACAACTTCGAAAAACTGGGATTTGAATCATGGAACCCCCGATTGAGAGGCCGAGTTTCAACTATTAGGCTATCACTGCTTACAAGGATCGACAAATAAAATTAATTGAGAAATCAACTACTTATTGATTGCATCTGCTGTAACATGGATATTGTTAAAAATTAAATATGTAACTAGAACAACAAATATTGTTTTAGTTTAACAAAAAAATACTTCACGAGTTAAGCTATTTGGCTAGCGAGGTAGCAAAGCGTCACCTGTGTTGTACATGGCAACCCTTTCAGTGCGATTTGTAGCAATAAAATCACCGAGCCGCTAACAGCTACCGTGAGCACTCACCTTTACCTGGCGCGTAGATCACACCCCCGGGAAAAATAGCGAACATTTTATGTCGCTATCGATATGCAGCTTTTGAAAGGTAATGTGTGTTTTATGAAACTGTTCGTTATTAAACTCAGTATCTGAATGCTTTACGGGAGTGAAACAAAACGGCATTTCGCTATTGAAGCAAGTATTTCAAATATTTATCATCGAGTTCAGTATTTTTTAGAAAGACACAGTATAATGATCTTTTATTCATATTTGTGACTTTGTGCTTTATTTTTTGCATGCTCCTAGTTTTCCTAAGTATAAAAAATATATAGGATACAACCTATAGAACTATCTGCAAAATTATATTGTTTATTGTGAACTATGTGTATTTAATTCGATCTGCTTATTAATGATACGGGAATAATTTGAAGCAAATGATGTGTGTCCGAAGTCATGAATATAAATTACCACAATTGAAACAACAACCAATGCAGTATCAACAAAACGAATTTAAATCGTATGACACTTCTCTTTCAAAATACGCAATCACTGACAAATAAGCTCGTTAAAATAAATGTACGATGCACGAATCCCTTTACCTAGATCATGTCGTTCATTTATTACAAATGTTTACACAAAACATTACGTCCTATTGCAACATTTACAATCAAATACTTACATAATGCAAGTAAGAGTTAAGTACTTAACTATTAATGGATCAATCAGTAGCAATCGATAAATTGCACCAATATTATTAGGCAACAATTTTTTACTTACGATGTATGCGAAACATGACATACCGTAATTCAATAACATAAAAGATTTGTCTG
Organism: Telegonus apastus; assembly: GCA_018250635.1. Lineage (NCBI taxonomy): Eukaryota > Metazoa > Arthropoda > Insecta > Lepidoptera > Hesperiidae > Telegonus > Telegonus apastus. The sequence goes on from DWNY01001680.1 coordinate 3,814, forward strand.
TCTTTTTTGCCTCTAATATTTAATCCAACCAATTAGCATTTAATCTTTTTGCGATTTGAGGTCTTCGTGTAAAGACCATTCAATGTACAAGTGCAATTATAGAAAATGACTAAGCTTGTTAGAAAAAGATTGCTTATATAAATCGTATACCGTCTATCTACTGTTGATTATTTCCATTCAATAAAGAGATCCTTCCTGTTTGAACCCGGTATTTCATTCAATCCCACACAAATAACTAGCGTCATGGCGTAACAAATGCGAGTAAAAACGACAAGAACTTCGCGGGAGTCAACAGCACTTGTCCATACCGTAACTAAATGAATCAAACAAGGAATAAATCGGGAATCCGAACAAGATCCGATCGTGCTACGAGAAAATAACAAAGGGTAGTGTCGGTGTCAGGTGGTTCGTTCGCGTGACCACGAGCGGGCGGGATTTCTCTTCACTCATTTAGAGGATCACCTTACTCCGACATTCCTCGTAGTCACTGCCGACATTTTATTAGAGCTTTGACTTGACCAATTACAATGCTCACCTATCCTTTATTTACTTTTTATTGGATCTCCCCTTCACGAACGTTTTAAGGAAGACTGCGCCCTTACATTCTCTATAGTATAAGGTACACGGAAAAAGTATTACTTTCAAACTTATTTATTTTCTACTAGTAAACCTGAGAATTTGACACGAAAAAAGAACGTTTTTTACGTTTTATGTTTTTATATTTAGTCGAAAAATTAAAAGATTCAGATTTCTGTCATCCGGTTTCAACTGTTGGTATAAAGAATCCAGGTAAAACCATAAGTAAGTACAAAACAACATTTCATCAAAATCGGTCAAGCCATTGAGAAGTATAATTACGAACACACGATCACCGCAATTTTAATACGAAGAAGAGACAAGAATATCGTGCAATAAAAATAAATCACGCAATAAAATTGAAAAAACATACGGTGTTTAACATGTCAACAACATGGAAACGAGCAAATTGCCCACTTATGCGCATTAAACCGCGTATTTTGTATTGCTAAACTCTGACCTTAGTAATAGATTACTAACAATTGAGTTTCCTAACACATAGTCTCGACAAGAAAATTAAATTAAACACGCACGAAGGCTTTACGACAATGACCGGAGCTTAATTTAAACTAACCAGATGATAATTCGCGGGCTCACAAATTATCATTCGGTCGATTTCACCGGATTACGCAAGCAGGGCAGAATTGTTGCCCATTCATATTGGGTACAAATCGTACATTACAAATGTTTGATCCAAAACACTTATTGATATACGTCACGACTCCGGCTTTTTTTAAATATAGAAGTAGCAAACAAGCAGGCAGTCCACTTGATGGTAATTGGCCCCTGCCAAGTGAATATTTGTAATCAACCCCACATAAGATTAGTCTGTGTCAGTAATTAAAATTTACGGGACTTTAAGCAAGTCTTAACACAGCCTTTGAACCACAACACATCAGCGCTTAACATTGCTGTCATTAGGCAGAAATAGGCGAATAGAAATGTGGTGGTGATGTCTCCGGGGTCTACCTATAAAGAGTTCTACCACCTTTAAAGTATTACGTATCTTACGAGAAAAAAAAATGAAACGATTAAAAGCGCAACAACACGATTCAATTCGTAAACATGAATATAAAATATTGGCCACATCACCAACGTGTAACGTAACTGGTCTGTGACGGTGGTCGTTGATCATAATCCAGATAGCGCACCAGCTATGGCAAGCGTTCGGGCTCGTAGGCCGAGAGGCGCACGACTGCTGTCGAAAGTGAATTGTCGTGCTCACAACCGACATGTCGCCCCAACATTAGTATTTGTGTGCCGGCGTGACTAAACTTTCGCGCAATCGGACATTAAGAAGGCAATCATGAATGACCTTATGATTCCAGACGACTCCGACTAAATGCCACTTCGGTTTAGGTTTTAATAGCTACAGGATTTATTTACTTGTTCGTAGTTGAATGTACGCGTATTTACCCAACACCTTTTCAGTACATGGGCGAAGAATTTGTTTGGTGTTCATCTTTTCATGAGACTAATTTTAATTAATGAGGCTGCAATTTCAACCACGTTAACGGTAACATCTAATGTGACATACCTACATTATTAATCTAATATTGTGAACACTAATATCATAACAAAATGACGTTAAATCGCGAATTATACATATATACGAATTTTTTTTACAACATCTATTAAAAAAAATTGGAAAGTAATAGTTGTATTAATAGGAAATTTATTGTAGACGCTTTAATGATACAGCACTAGCTAACCAGTGACCAGGCGAACGTTGTTCTCCCATTTAGTTTTAGAAACTTGCCCGTGAGTCAGTGTTGTTTGTACAATAACGCCATCTAGTCCGCTACAATAGAACTATTATGTTCAAGTACGTAATCCGACGTAAGAAAAGGTACTTGTAATTTTAAATTGTAATAACTTTTAACAGAATAGATTAGAGTAATAAAGCCTAAATATTAAGTCAAGATACGTACTATAAATATAGCTGCATTGCTTTGAATTACATTCAGTAGTTTTGGTGCTAATTGATTTTTAAGACAGAGATAGCGAGCGCGAGTTATATCTTATTATATATACAGATATGCAATTTTTAGGATATCTTAATAAGTAACAATCAAGATATTTCCTTTCCAGATCATAATATTGTATCTAAATTTGGATTTCCTTGTATTTAAAGATTTTTTAAAGTTGTATAAGTTGACCTTATGGTAAATTGTTAATTAAGTAAAAGTAACCGAGTGAACACAAATACAGCATTTTATCGATTGCGGTCATCTCCAATATCTGTAAAAAAATATCAAAGCACGGGTCAAGTGCAATATTTACATTATCAATTGTATGTCATCGGCGTCGCCGGAGCGATGTTTTCACTCTCTGCCCGCCGTGTTACCTTTCGAAAGCGTTGACTCATAAACAAAGCGACCTATGAACTTAATAACAATGTGAGGCGGGCGTGCGAAACGGGAGATGCACCGCGACTTGCAATAATTCTTTCGGGGTCCATCGAGCGTCCCTAGCGACATGACGCGCCATAATTTAGCGCCGACGCCGAACCGCGCGGCAAAAACTGTTCGTGGACGGCCGCGTCGATCGCGCACGCAGATAAAACCTTTACAGACTTTATTGTCATAATTTTGACCCAAATCTGATTGTTTCACTTACATGGAAGTGAAATATTATGAGAATGCATCTTCCACTTTTATCTTCTCAACGATATAGATTCTTTGTTATTATTTGAGGTCTAACGGCTCTTTGCAGTCGCGGTCGCTTTCTTGTTTTGTTTTAATGAGGCAAGGTCAATACCTATACGCTTAAAGTGGCAACAGACAAATTGTTGCTGTTATCTGATATGGTTGAATTCGTGACTCAACATAGATTGCCTCGTAATTTAGTACTATTGACATTTAAAAGACCTTGTTCTAGTATTATTTTAACCTTTTTATTCTACCTACTAGCTTAATTCAAGAAAACAATATAAGATTATCATCTTAAACAATACCCTTAATGCTGTATTTAAACTATTCCAAGCTTAAGTAATAATAACATTGATACGTAAAACAAACATAAATTAATGAGAAAAATATAAGTAATTATAATGAGATTTAAACATATTCACTTTATTTTCAATTGTCACTTTGCAAGCATGTACAAATAGGATTACAAGACTCGAATATGTAGAAAAGGAGTGCACGAGTTCCTAAGTAATTGTTATTATTTTTGTCCTTTTTAATCAAAACAGCAACGTGACATTGCTGCTATTTCCTCAGCAATGTAATATTCTAACGACGTTATTTCCTTCACCTTTGAAGCGAGTGATAAATCAATTCTAATGGGCAAATGACTTCTAACTTGATATAACATTCAAATTCATTCATTGGAAGACCGAAAATAATACGCAAAAACGTCAGTGCTATTGTTGTTAGAGAGGTGTAATAATACACAATCTCATGTGACACATCCCACTCTTTATGTCTAACGTGTGAAAAATGTTTACCATGTTCGAAATCCACATTTAGTGTTTAAATATTTTACATTATGCTTTTGTATGTCCATTGAATCAACATAATTCTTGTAATCAAAGTAGTAGGTAAGTTAGTCTCAAATTCGTGATTTTTAACTGATGATAATCAAAGTCGTCAACGTTTCCATTGCGCGATACATATTTCGTCTCCGATCAGATGCACTTTGAGCTGGAAATCGGTGCAATACCCAACGATCCGTACATTGTGTAACAGCATTCATGCGGCGCTTCCAAAGGGTAAATGTTTGCTCACCACGACCTACACGAATGCTCTTTGATACTTTGTGACGCGACATTATCTATAATTACCAACTATGCGGAAATACGGCGTCTTCATTTACATACGAGATGCTTTGATCTTCTAGGTGCCTTATATCCTGTTAACTTCGTACATGTGTATACATATAATGCTAGCGAAGTTCTTTCCCACCGGCTAGCAAATAAGAAGTAGTGATAATAGGAACAAAACGCTTCCTAAATTAAATAAACACGCACAGCTACGCCCTGTCGAGTTGGGTATAATTCGATAATTTACAAGTGAGTATCCAGCGGGCGCGGCGCCTTGGGCTTGTAAATAAAATTCTCAAGAAATTCGGCGGCAGCCGGCGATCATATCTGAGGCACGCTATCCATCACTGCACTAGTCACGCAACGAAGGAGATCACTAATTATTTCTCCCAAACGACGACAATTTGTCATTAATTGTAAAACATCAGCGATAAACGGACGTTCCATCGATATCCGTCTCCGATAAATGAACCGAGTAAATTACTTAAATTACCCACACTTTTGTCGTTTAATATGACACTCATGGTTGCTTTTATAACAATATCTCAACAACAGGTGTACTGTCTCATCAAGCTGCACCTCGTTATTAAAACTGACAAGTGGTCACAGGCGCATTAGCGATCGTTGCGCTAGAAATGAATAAATTAAGATAAAAGGAAAGAAACTATTCTCTACCTCAATTACGGCAACCCACACAATGATTAGACGTTTCACTAGATGTGCTGAGGCTCTATCACGGTGCGACTTGAGTTATTAAGTGCTAGCTTTGTTATAAATACATTCAACATGACGTAGATTAATGGAATGAAATACCGGGACTTTTTATATTTGATCGTCTTCATTCGTTGTCAACATTCTAACTCCCGGATTAAATGCAATAATTTATTTATGTACTTATGTCTTTACAAAGTTTTTATTTTTAAGCTAGTTCATAGGGTCATAAAGGCTAACAAGAAGAATTTTTCGTTACGTTTAGTAGGTAGGTACTTTTTGAAGGATTACTTTTGACATTTCATATTAGACTAATCATTAAACTTAAGTATAAATATAACGTCTAGTGAATAAGAACTGTTTGGATGAAAGAATCTCACCTATTTACCACTGCTTATCAAAAATTAAAAAGTTGAAAAAATAGAAGCCACGAATTCTTTTTGAATATCAAATATGATTCGGGCTGAGAGATGAAAAAAAAAGAGTCCAAATCAAAGAAATACTATTGGTATAACAGCGAACTGTTGGTATACGAATAGCGTGCGAATAATATGAACTAGTTGTTCGTTATCTCGACCAAAAAGGCGACCTTCAACTTCGCCCGGGCTGAATACAGAGTAGCGCAATAACAAGAGACAGTGGAGGTAAACGTCGGACGTTTTCGTATGCAAAAAGCGTTAAGTGTTAGCCGACGCGGTTGTACGGGCCGAACATTAAACAAGAGCTTGCGAGCTGAAATAGAAATGGGTTGTTTGAGTAGGGTTCTTTCGCGAACGCAATTGTACTCGAACGTGTCTTGTTAGCGAATGCGCTATGCAAATCGCGGCAACCGATGTTACTACCAAATTGCTATCGTTAGTGACAGCTACGTACATTCGTGGTACACTCATTGTCCCCAAATAATCCTCTTCCGAGCACGACAATAAACTAGTCTCACGAAACATTATAGAGAATATAATAAAGCAACACTACGGAATATTTTCACAATGGAAGACGTTATACAAAGGTGCACAATGGTGAGGTCGTCCGCGACGTGAATTCTTCCCGTATGTAGGCTACTGCAACGAATTAGACGACCGCATTTTCAGTTTATAATAAAAACATTTCATACTTCTGTCCGCATTTAAAATAATTTTACTTTTAAAACACTCGCAAGTCTTGTAGCCGTAGATAAATTTTGTAAATGTACGTTTTTTGAAATCTAAAACCATTTAGTTTACAAAATGATTTGAAAAAACAACCCGTCCACGCAATCAGTCAACCAGTCAGCTGTCATTACGGACTCGGTGCACCATTTAGCTTTAAACGCCAACAGACAGGATAAGTGTTTTATGCACTAACCGACCACCGACTAACCGTGCACAAAATATTATAAAAGCAATCATGTTGCGTTTGACGTCTAGTAATTTACAGAGCTTTTCCAAATTTTTATTTTTGATTAGATTTAAGTTACACTAATTGTCGAAATGAGCGTGCAAAAAAACCCTTCAATGTACCTACGCGTATTCGCCGACTATAGTAATGATCAAGACGGATAAGATATACAGAAATATTTTAACTACAATCTTTTGGATATTTCACAACAACGAAGACACAGCGGACAGAAACGGTAAGTGCGTAGTTTCCGCAAGGTTGGAGCGCGGACGAGTAAATTAAAATGCGGAACGGTAAGCGCGCATCCAGACATTAGTGACGCGCGTCAGTGGCAGCGTTAGCGAAAAACAATAAACCAGGGGAACCGGCAATCTTCGACCGGCAGTCGCAAACCCACCCACTGTAATTTTAAAGTGAAAGACGCCCCTGAACGCTTAGAATACAAATTCGGAATAATTCCAAGTCCCACCTGAAATGTACAGAACGAGGCAAAGTGCTATAAACAAAGTGTACAAAATTATTCTGCTTAAATTATATTATCTGGGGATTTTAAAGACAGTCTTATTCAGTAAATCATTTCTAAAAGCCTTTTTTAATGATTTCTTAGTTTTTGCATAGTAGGTAGGCTAATGTTAGCGTTTAAATCTTACTGAAAGTCTATATTACCTTTTGACACGTATAATTTTGACGGGTGTTTACATCCATCAATGCATATTCGCTTTTAATATTTAATTCCTCTTTTTTTGTTAAATTTATTATATTCTATTTTTCATGTTTTTTTATGATACAAATTTAATAGTTTTTTTTTTTGAGAAATAAATCGCAAAATCATCTATAAATGTGAAAAAATGTAAAAACGATCTAGAAGATCTTTTTGTTTTTACTTTGCTTAACATAATTCCCCACAGAGTTGCTTATTACCTGTAGATTTTAGTACAGACTTGTTCCTTATACGCCCTATCTGTTATGTCAGCTTATAGAACGATTGCGATAGCGGATGTATCTATTGAACAAGCCATCTGTCAGTTCTCGACAACTATTCATGTTAATTCGATTATTACTCTATGTAACTGTCTAATACAAGCTAGAATAGTGGACGTAAAATTTTATTGCGGCTATCGATTGTTCCTGTTATACATTAATATTGCTCGTGTAATTGCTATTGACTAGATATTTATTGGACGCGATTGAACGCTAACTGTACTAATAGTAAATGGGGACATTATGTCCTAGCCCGCACATAGGAGAATCCTAGAAGTGGCCATGAAATGGCCCATGAACAAAACCTATAACGGAGATTGAAAATTAGACAAAGGTTTCAGACTTTCATATTAATGCTAAACTAGTAGATCGGCTTACAAGATTTCCATTATATTTATAATATATAGTAAACTACAGTGAATATTAAACTATATTTTAGGTGATTATCCATCATTGGGGTAAAGAAAGTCGATTTTAATGGTTTTAAGTTGATTTTAGAATAAATTTGCCAATGGCGACAAGACATTCATTTCTTATTTAACCCCCAAACCTGTGGAACAATTATCTAACAATCATTTTTTATGCAAAATTTATCACAAAAACACCGTTCGACAATCACCAAGGCATTACTGATTCAAGGCGGGGTAACCTGCCCAGTATTGGCGCTGGCGACATCGAAATCGGACAGGGGTCAATACTGACCCGCGCTCATTATGCGACGAACGTGCGACCAGTCCGCCCACGCAGCAGTATTTACCACGTATTTACGATTGAACAACATACAGATATACTCGGCGTTGTAGCGTGGCTAGAGTCTGATCTGACGAGCGGCTGCCAAGGGAGCAATCTTCTCGGGCTTTTCTGACCCACATTATAAAAATAAGCTATGTAGGTTATATTACGAAAATAAACGACGTCGTACATAGATATATAATAAAGAAGAGTAACCATGTATAAATTATACTTAAAAT
>DWNY01001681.1:0-12192 GCA_018250635.1 Telegonus apastus
AGTTGAGATATACCTACGTACAAACAAATAATTTATTTTTTCAACAACAACAAATTATATTTTCCTTTGCAGATATAATATATATAAATGTCTATTTTCCCGTTCTATTTTCTACCATAAAATTTAAGATTCGTCTGAAGCCACTGCCACCCGTACACGGTCAAGGGTGGCCACATACTATAAGCCTATAAGGTAGACCGCATGCTCGTTTAGTAGACCCAATTAAAACTTTTTAATTACTTAAGTAATAAACGGGCACAAAATCCTCCTGATTGTAAGTGGCCAATGCCTCTCATGGACATCAATCTTCAACCCGAGTTAATTTTAAAGTCGTACAAAAGGTCGGATATAGATTTATAGTTAACATTAAGGACTAAGTTGTAACCCCATAACTATGTCACCCTTATATCCTCCAAACCGGGCACCAAAGCGCTTAACACTGCTGTCAAAACACAGAAATCGGTGTGACTTTAGTCGTGCCATAAAAGATTCTACCTCCTGTTCTCTCCAAAGATTCCTCTTAAATATTATATTTACCTAATTCCTTCACGACACACATTTCCGATGGCATCTGTTCTAAATATAATATTTACCTTTTCAATCGGTTTTCAACAGCTGCATGCTAAAATGCGTAATTCAATTAATCACGAATTCCGATAACCTTCATATTCCAAACAACAGCTGGCGGAACATTTCTTTTGGATATTAATAAAAATGCAGAAACAAAGCGATCAGGAATGATTATTATGAAAGGTCGTTGACCATAAAAAATGTTTAGATGTATAGATAAGTATAGATAAGTCTTTAGCTTTTACCTAGGAGTAGATACTCATTTTTGAATAATTGAATTGAAATTTGAACAATAGATTCATTTAATGATGTTTTGATTCCAACCCCTAAAGGGGTGAAAAAAGTATTGAATGCCTGCGTGTACGAAGTTGCGGACAACAGTTAGTATAATACTAATATATTCAGATTAACTACATTATCAGTTAGTCCTAGTCTTAGATTCTAAGTCATAAATGAGCAAAGTCGCAATAGATGTAAAAAGTATTCGTATTATTTAAAAAGCTTCCTGTATAAACATTCAACAAATTCTTAAAATATAACTTCATTGAAAGAAGAGTCAACCATATTTCAGAATATTATGAAATATAATTTTCCAATATCAAATTCACGCTGAAAACGGAACCAAAGTAAAGCTAAAGTATTTTACTGATTTCACTTCTAAGTTATGAACGATAGGGTGTCTTTTCCAGTGGACGCACAGTTTTCTTCGATAAGCGAATTCCGCTAATTCCGATTCGCATGTGCTTATGATTGCTACTTTTATTTTTCGGTATTTCTCTATTGGAAAATACAGAGCTAGCAAGACTTAGTTTAGGCACCATCGGTTTTTGATTTTAATTAGGTATTTCCATAAAGAAAATACTTAGATTAAACATACCCTAAGACACAATAATTACATCATTCGATTAAGAAGACTTTTCAGGAAGTCTAAGAAGTTCGATAGCAGCGGCATCTATTTTAATGTATTTCTTCTTCATTCCGTTAATTAGTCCATTGAGATCCACAGCTGCTCTTTGCCCCATAATGAGGGATTTTTGTCAATAGTTACAGCGGTTGACATGCGTGTTGGTGACCGCAGTTGGTGTTGATGTTACTCAATAAGACACTACAACCCATCTTCTGTATTTTGTCCCTTAGTAACGTCCTACGGCATCCACGGGAAGAGAGGACGTGAAGCTTTTCGAAACCGACACCACACAGCACTTTTCCTTATTACATCATAGAAAAGTTCTAATATGTGTATGTTTGAAATCAGTTACACTCGTTCCAACATAGTCAACAGCAATGCGTCTGCGATCGAACTTATAGAACTCCTATTATATTTTCGTTCCGATAAAAATACTTTCATGGCCTACGATAATCACCTAACAGGTCAACATACTTGGTATAAATGATCCAAAAGTTAAGGTTCTAGATATATCCACCGAACATTGTTTATATTTAAACCGATATGAATACTTATAGTACGTTAAAGAGCTATACATACGCATTTATTTTATGATGATGACCTTAGTATACCAAATATAAAATAATATAAAACGAAGATTGTCACTATTCAAGTGATGTACTAATAAGGATTTTTAAAACAAAGGGCACGAGGATCCTAAAACCGATCGTACAAAGCCCTCCTTCCGTTTCAAGTCGTCGCTCAGGCACTCGAAAGGGCGTATCGCAAATTAATTACACTTCCATGCCTTTTTAACTCTACACAAGCCCGAGCGAGTGGTGCGCAATCGGCCCTCCCTAATTACCGCCAGTAAAAACTAATTGCGAATGGCTGAGTCACTAGACTGCAGACCTACAGAGGGCGCGCTACGTAGAATTGGTCCGGATTTAAATGTAATTCAGATTTTTCGACATTTGCAGGAAATAATCCGGTTTAATGTATAACTTATTTTGCAATAGTTTAGTCTTAGTTCTGCGCTACTGTTTATTTATTTGTTGTTGATTATTACACAATTCAGTACATACAATACATACATCACTTTCCAAATAGTCACAAATTTTATACGCACCAATAACACGCAAATCCTACAAATACCCGGACCCAAAAAAGCTGAGTCACTCTTTAATTTTGTCTTTTGTATTAACTTTGAAGTAATTTAACATTTTTATTCTTAAGTATATAACAAGTAAACAAACATGAGATTCACCAGATGGTAAGTGGACGCCCATGGACACCAGTTATCAACCCCGCATAATAATTCCACCTAAGCTCGGTTACAGATATTTGCTACTTCTGTGGACCATGTCTTCATTCCAGACGATCCATCTCGGATAAATATATCTCCCTTACCACACTATTCAAACCAAAACACAGCATTAACAAAGCTATTATAAGGCAGAAACAAGGGACTGGTCATTTCTGCGTTAGTGTCTCTGTATATAAAGTATGTCTCGCAGAGTTGTGTGTTCATCTCTTTTTATGAATTAGATTAGATATTATATTATAATTATAACTATTTGTTAGTGCGTTAGTTGTTGTAAAGCACTGTGTATATCACGCGATGAGTGCCATTGAAAACGGCAATTATTTTAATAGTAACCTATCTACGTTTCTTTACTAGTATATCAATGCAAGGCAACTAAACAATGCTCGTATATCTAAGCTATTCTCTGCGATACGTATTCCCATACAAAGTACCGCCCGCCGCCACTCTTACACCCCTGTTATGTACTCGCCAATTTGTGACTAATGCGCCTACTGTTTGCCACGCGATATTGCGGACGTGCGCGTATTTTTGGCGTATTCGTAATTTTGCCATCACAATCGATACTGGCGTACAGTGAATACAAATAGCGAATTTTTGTGTATGTTTACTCGTGTTGCGCGATAAATAAGATAAATAGAATGCAAAGATTTATATTGTTAACTGATCGGAGTCCACGTACCAAGATATACCCGTTTTTTTTCGTTTTACTGTTATTGAATCTGTAATAATTGTTTTAGCATGTTGTATAGTTCTTTTTTAAGCACCAATTAATTACATAAACGATAATAATAAATTGACAATTTGAGTGAGATTACTGAAAATAAAACAAAGATAATAGCTCTCATAGCCCCACACTAGAATTTTTCCTATCTTGGGTGCACTGAATACACAAAGACGAATACAGAAACACGCAGACCCAAAACTGCCATCTAAATCTAAATTCATCAAACAAATGTCTGTCTGGCCGAGCTGCGCCAAGCTTCTCTGGGGTTAATTATGAAAACAATTGCACTTATAACATAATTTCAGTCCTATATTCAATAAATCTACATTACCTTGTTCTTATTCAATACGCCATGAGGTAGACAACACTAGAATTTCAGCGTAGGCGCTGCTACGCTCATATTTAAACAATTTCACATTATAGCCGATAATATAATTTTGTTACAAATACTAAGTCAGCAAACTGCTCAACTGCCAAACATTTACTATTAAAAATAAATTACAGTTAGGTGTTATGTATGTCGATAGAATACTTTTATAAATGCTGATTCCAGCGGAACATTTTTGAAGAGAAATAATATTTTAAATGCAAGTGCTGTAATATGTAACGAACTTTGAAAAACCTTAAACATATAAAAATATCAAGCTATAATTTCCTCTACCGCCAAAACGCTAAATAACACTAACTGTGAACTAAAATAGTGAAGTTGATATTTTAAGAAACATTTTCTTCGAATAAAAGATAATACTTTTTCCAACTTCTCAATTATACGTTTTCTCGAGCGTTAAAATAGTTTAATCAATGTTTTTTTATTTCCCATCGCTATCTGTCCGACCACCTGTAGCTTCTCGCAACCAGTGACCACGACAGATGTCTTCGGTTAATCGATAATCGATACCAAGACCTTGTCTAGGAGACTATAAATTATCCATGCTACCGCAAGCGAGCGTGATGGCTAATACTGAGAAATACATGTGGTACAGTAAAGGTTGTTCGATGTTCACAGTCATCGCTAATAAGAAATTAATTTTATTGTTTCTGTAATACTTTGTAATCCTCTGTCCTCTATATACTTTGTGATACTAATGATAAAATAATTACAATTTGACTGTATCTCATATATAGCAAAAACATAAAACGTTATAAATGGAATAGTATTAAGCGGAAGAAATTGGTTCAAGTGCTTTAATAAACTGATATGAAACATTAAAAAGACTTTCTTACTTAAGTAATGGAAAACATCGTGAGGTTTATCACGCATGTGAGTTCTTTAAAAAACTCAGGGGTTTGCAAAGTCTAAGAATAGTCTCTTGGCCAGCGCGTTCTGTGGCCTACACTCCTCTCACAGTGATGAGATCCGTGCCCAGCAGAGGAACAATAATGGATTGATAACGAATACATACGTAGAAGCTAAAGTAATAGTGTAAGTTATTTTCCAATTAATTCCTATCCTTGAGTAGTACCGTGCTTTATTGTGGCGATCACAAAGTGAGTACGCACTGCGATTGTTCAGCGCCACATAATGTAATGTGACAATGTTATTCAAATGCTTTTGAGAGGGAGCGTAATGGAGTGACGTGTTTTATTCATCGTTCTTTTGTGCGAATCGTATGAGTGAAAGATTTTTTTATAGATGCAAACCTATAACATGTGATATTTGAATATGGTGTATTATTTGGTATATCTAGTAAGAAACGGCCAATTGTGAGTGAAACTTAAAACTTGAAAAAATCATTTTAAGATTTTGATTTTGAAGATAAAGCCATCACTTGAGGTAAGTTATTATTTTAATCATTTAATGAAGTAAATTGAAAACTCTTATAACGTCTTTTAATAGCTACCACAATTTATAATAACCAGACGAAAAATGAAAGCTAATAATTGACGTTACTCGTCTCTTAACTGCAACACAAACATCGCGCACAAAGTTTAACCAAGCAATTTTGGGCGGCTTTCTTTCGGAATCCCTCTGTTCTAACTTAAATTAACCGCAGTGAACGGTCGGCCTAAGGCGGCTGCTGTGGCCAACGGTCGCAGGGAGTGTTTTCTCCAACAGAAAGTGGAATAAACCAACACAATTCGGTGCTTTGACGAAAACAACTTCAAAAGAAAGATTGTCTCAATTAAATTTAGGGTAAGAATTATTTCGTGTCGTGGTTTTGTTGAAGCCTCTGTTGAGGCAAAAACTGAGTTAATAAAGTAAACATTTTGGTTTTTTTCATTTAGTGTATAAAAATACTGATATTTTCAGGTTGTAGTGACCACACCAATCTCCATAAATACCCATTTTTTTAATAGGACGTAATGCTTATTAAATACTGTATTAGATGTTTTGGTATCCCTAAGTATTATGTTTCTCCTTTTATGACACATGCTTATTTAACCTTTTATACAAATCAGCAATGCGAGCACAAATTCTATAGTATTTATTTCCAGCTTGTATTAACGTTACTCTTAATTAATTGTTATTATTGTTATTGATGTAAAATAATACCTACTCACCAATACAAACCTATGGTGATATCTATATAAAAATACTTCGACTTATTTTCTATGTAAGAACCGACCACTTAGTCGTAAGTTCAGAACATTCAGAAACTTTTGAATAATCCAATCTAGATGTCGTAAAGCTACATAGTATAAGTTATCCAATATCTTGGTAGCCATCAGCGCTACAAAGAGCTGATCTATTATTTAGAACGAGCATTACACTAGGATCGCTAGACGGGCGGTAATTCAACGGAGGAACATTATCTTTGCTGTCATGTTCTATCTACAGAATAGATTAGACGTCTAATTAGCTCAAAGTACCTAAGCAAGTAACTTACGTAAATACTTACAATTTATTAAATATTTCAAAGCTTACTCAAGAACTATGTAGTGTCATGGCAAAATTGTTTTTATAGAAATCATATAGAACAACACTGAGTTTTATCTGAAGTATCCTCATTTTAACTGAACCGGAAACCAAACCTTTCAATCACCTTTTTCCACCTTATTACCGTTTGCAGTATCGTTGAAAGTTTGGACAATATGTAATAGGTATAGGTATAGGTATTCTAGAAAATTGATCACCACAAAATTCACCATAATTATATTTGCTCCCCATTAAGCTAAATAGATCTATTATCTTAAAATATGTATGTCTTTTACTTGATATTTATAAAGACTCTATGAGAAACATAATCATTAACATGCTCTTAATATTATTGTACCTACCTATTCGCAATTGCGATATATGTCGTTCCACGGAAGTGAAGGCGTCCTTGAAGGCAAAAATCATATACGGACTATTGAACAATTTTTTTACATTACCTTTTATTTACATACATCTATTATGTTAATAAAACAAAATCATCACAAGATATATTTTCTAATCGTTCGTATATTTCTAAGAGTTGAACTGAGTTACTTGACGAGTTTAGTATTTTTTGTTGAAACCGTTTTACCCGTCAATAAGTTAATCGAGAACTTTCAACCGTGAAGAAAAAGTTGGTGTAACGGGCCTTTAACAAACTTTGCTCTTTCTTTGATATTTATAACCAGCTTCCGTTGTCGACTTCGCACGGTTTTTTAATTTTTTAGATGAAACTTTTTTTGGTACCCATAATAGCTTTCTTTAAAATCTGTACTCTCTCTCTCGCTCTGTACCGTTTCTAAGGTTCCTTTAAAATAAATTTAACTATTCTAATTAGGGGCTCACATAAACAGACTTTAATTTGATTGAATTCTAATTTGCGGCTATATAATGTAGGTAAATTGATCTGAGACTTCAGCATCAGATAACAAGAAAATATTACTTTAACGATCAATACACGCTAATAGTAATGATTAACTGTAGTGATAAAGTTTTATGAATAGGTACTTAAATCTCTATTTTTCGTTAATTACATTGACAAAAAAATAAACGATGTTTCTCTTCTTTAACTTATTGTTTTATATTTTTTAAAGCGTCTAGTTTTACCTTGAATAAAGAAAGAGATATCGCCAGACTGTCTACAACGCTTATTATTAAAATTGTTTGATTGATGGTGAACAATAAACAACATCATTAACAAATCTGCAGTCGAGAACTATTCCCAGTAACAATTTATTAAGCAAGCATCGTGTTTACTAAAACAACGACCAAGACAAATGTCGATATAGTTCTGAAATGTTGGTTTACAATTATGAACTTGTTGATAGCTACTACTGAGGGACATGGTGAAGTAGTTAGAAATTTATCTCATTATTGAATTTGTCTTAAGAAAACAATAGTACGTAACTGAAATACAACGTTTTCAACAGTAATGTTGCTATTATCGAAAATAAAACATTATATCTACATAAAATTTTCTAATCTCCAAGTGATTTTCATAGGCTCTCTATGTATAAAAAAGAGATAAAAATGGTTTCTACAATTGTTTCGCCTCTTATCATCATACTTTTAAAGTATAATCAGGGTGCATGGCAGTGCTCTTGCCAAGTCGAGGAAAAGCCAAAAAAGTAGCATGATCATAACATCGTTTTCTTGAACCATTTCGTCATTGAATTGGTCTATAAATAATAATCTGTAAAATAAACACATACAAATAGTTGTACGGTACTGTATAGAACAAATAAATTGATAATTTTTTTCGCCCATTCCTTAAACATGTCGTAATTTTATATGGCTTGACACTTCAACGATTAAGCCAGTAATGAAAATACTTCCACGCAAATACTTTAATGATCATAGAGATAATGACAAGTTTCTTTATAACCTGAAAAAAATAGGATTTCGGCAAAAAATAGAACAACCATAAACAATATACACGGATGCAAAATGCAATTAATTTGATTCGCATATAACTTAATTTAGTAATTAAAACAGCAATAATGATTTTATTCTTCTCCTACTAATTGTAGGTATTCCCAAAGTAGATCTGCTAAACGTGCTTACGGAAGCAGCGCCTTAGCTAGATAAACTCACACTTAGTTGTTGAACTTCCCACTGACTTAAGACCATAAAGCTATTAACATAAAACGCTATTACAAGAACGTTTGTGGGTTAAGCATAGTTATTAGTAGATTTGCGACGTGTAAACGACGTAGCGTACTTATTATAAGTACTTACATGCATTGCATGATGTAAATGAACTGCCATTTTAGGATGATTTTGGAATAGAACACTTATCTAAGGTTAGTAACAGACCATTATAGGTAGGTGTTTTTGATAAACTAAAGCCTAAGGTGATGGATTTAATGTTTTATGTTCTTCTTTTTCCTTTTCGTTTTGTCAACTTTCTGTATACACCCCACATTATAGTTTATTCTTGGACTTGACACTAAGAATGGTTAAAATAATATCGTGATCGTTCGTAACACAGTTTTTGTTACGAACGATTCGAACTCAATTTATAATAAAATATGCGTTAAATGTTTAAACTTTGAAAGATAATTTTGTCTGCCAACATCCTTAGCCTTAGCTTGTAGTAGTACACAGTTGCAACTATACGTAAATATTTTTCCATAAAGAAAGATAGTAAACACATTAATTTCATAATATTATTTTCTCATTTATAATATTTTATTACTAGTTCATAATACAGGCCCGTCCTAACGAACTCATCTGTTTTCCGAAAACATAAAATGGGCCTGAAATAAAATCCTGACAATATGTAGGACCATAAAATGGGTTGGATTTTTATAACATATTGTGTGGACATAAATCCGAGCACCTGGTTATGAGTTACGGCCTTGCCCAACAATGTTCCGAATTAAATCACTCGCGCGGCAATAGAAAGCACTAGGTGTGTCATCCATTTTGAAGACAGACAAGAAATAATGATGGCGATGGCGGGTTGCAGACAGAAATATAACTAGCGTGTTAGTAATTATCTTTTAACTGTGTAGGACGTTATCTACTCAAAGGCAATGTCGTCAGGTGTAATGCAACCGGATATGAGATCAGCTAGTCATGATTCATGACTATTTGAAGAATATTAAAAACTAATCTAATGCACGCACCTTTGATTTTGTTGAGTAATGCATACCTTACTGAATGGCTCTTATATATTACGCAAAAATGAAAATATATTGTTTTTTGGCATTGATATTCTATAAACCAAATCGGATTCTTTTGGGTATCTTTTCCAAAGCTATTGATTGTATTGTAGCATATTTGTTTTATGCAATTTTTCGCGTTACATTTGCATTACAACAATATATGTATCCATTGTGTATGTAACCTTATTAGTAAAACAATTGTTATTCTTTATTTTTCTCTCACACCAATCTGTATTTTTCTATCAATTCTTAACCTTAACTGTTCTTGTTCTGGGAGGATAGACGTAGCACTCGGACGGTAGTAGGATAATTATCATAATTTACTTATGATAACTTTTAATACAAGACATCTAGTATAAGCTTTTCAATGACTAATAAATCATCAAAAATATATAATGGATTCATTGGATGAGATGACGTTTTTCAAGACGAAATTCTCGGGTAAACCGCAGGGGCTTTTGGTTTCTGGGTCTCTATTTTACGGCAACTTGGGTCAAAGCATCGATTACAAAGACCCTTTAACTGTAACAATATAGTCCACTTCGATTTAATTACACTGCCACTCATTTTGAATTTGCGCAAGTGCTCGAGTGATGCGTAATCGAATCATTGGTTTAGGATACCTTTCAGAAAAAATACTTTAAACGAAGAAATGTGTCGCAAGGAATCAGAATTAAAATTGGGTTAATAAAAATGTTTAGGTAAATGTATACTTCGATGAAAAAAGATCTACTTATAACTTGAAAGTCAAAGAATGGCAAAGAAAATGGCGATCGAAATCAATCCATTTTTGCATTAATTTAAATATTTAGGACTGAAATTAATTATATAATTTTGAACACCGTACTTAACATAGTTGAAAAATCTCTGCTTAATATGTAATTGTATAAATATATAACTGTTAAATACGGGACACCATTTTCAAAAGCAAAGGGGCAACCTTTAGGTATTGTTATTGATTATATTCAGTTAACTTTCAAAATCATTTATTTGAAAGCGAAATATAGGCAATTCTCCTATCATATTATTAAAATGTCTATTACACTCTTATTAAAATTAATCCTCATTTAAATTACCCACTCCGCGGGTATTAACGAAGCCAACCTATGCAAACGAGGTCAATTATAAAAGATTAACGAAATGAGTCATCGAAAAGCTGAAGCATAGTTGGAAACGTTCTCGTTTCTCGTTGGTCAAATAATACATAGTACGAGTACCGCTGAAAACTTTTTAATTAGCCAGTATCCCTCAGTAGTAAGCGTATGTCGAACTAAAATTATTGTTGCAAATCACGACTTAGACTATCGATGTTCAACCTTATAATTTTATTTTCGTAGAAACTATTTGTGATTGTGTGTGAGAAATAAGTGTGACGGTGGTACCACCACAGCTAGCCTGACTAGTGGTATTCAGATGAAGTATTATAAATTAAATTTAAATCAACTAATATGAAGCGGCGCAAATTATTCCAAAAATCCAGGACTGCTGCGTTGTTAACCCTAAATCTGTGATTAAGTACAAGTAAACCCCTTATTTGGACTGGGGAACATGTTTTAAGGCAGATGATGGTATAGCCGTTTACTGCTCCCATTAAATAAAAATATATCACCGGACACAATATCATATAAAATGATAAAAAAACGTTTTCTTAATTATGAAATCGGTTTGAAATGTATCTACGAGACCTTCAGTTCACCAGAAATAACAAAGATTACAGTTATTACAATTAACATTACAATTTCTAGACCAAAAATAATAAAAAAAACTAAGTATAGGGTTACTGGAAAGTATAAGGCAGGTACAATGTACGAATATGTACTCAACATTCCATATAGTGTCTAATCCCACTCTTCAGACTAGAACCAAGACGCACGACCACTGCTTCGAAAAGACAAAAAAATGTGGTCGTGGTACCAACGCCTTTAAACTATGTACGTCGCAATGTAACAATTTTAACTCATATCATAAATTTGCTTCACGTTATAATGCCTACACGGCCTACTGTTTACTCTAAAAACACATGAGTGATAGTGTGCCATTGCCAGGAAAACTATAGGTATTATAACCATTTCCTAATGTAAGGTAAACAGAAACAGTTATCTCGACTTTTTCCTTGTTTGAGTTAGAAAAAATGTTTTATAAGGAAAGTCGAACTCTGTAACCCTCCATATTTACCCCACATTAATGTTATTTGCATTTATACGAGTATGTTTTTAATTAGTGTCTGACATTCTTTCGTCTACGCAAGGGTTTTATTTTTCATAATAATTTGCTTTGCACATGTAAATATATTTATTTCATGAAAAAATTTTTTCTTGGATAAAAGGTTAAAGATTATTCATTATTTTGATCATTCATCCGTCTTGGCTTCATTCGAATTGAAGTTCATTTAACATGAAGTGTGTGCGTGTTTCTGCTCGCAATTGGCGAATGCCTGGGGCAATCTTCACTGCGTTGTTCTATTAGATTGGTGATGACTAGTTTACAAATAAATCTTATTATTAACTGTGAAAAATATAAAGTTGAAAAGCGCTTGTGATAAATAATAATGATTACGAAAAGAACAAAATTAAAACATTAAAAATTATATACGCTAGTCAAGTATTAGTTGATAGACTTCTTATATTTTTTTATTCTTTTATATATTAATACGTAAAT
>DWNY01001682.1:0-12191 GCA_018250635.1 Telegonus apastus
GAACTTTTACGTACGCCTAATCTCATACTCCTCTCTGCACGCAGCATTCGAAAAATAGTTCCGCAAATTTTCGCTTCACGTGTAAATATATAATATATAAAAGATAAGTCAAGTGTTTTTTTTTTTTAATTTCAAGATTGATTGGGATTGCTGCTACTGGCTTCTAAGCATAGATTTATGTGACTGATGTTACACCACAAACTACAACTCTTGCGGTAGGAATGCCTTTGATTTCATTTTCTATGAATGAACCTGATTTAAGAATGTTATTTTTAGTTTTACGTTAATAGTATAACAAACAACTTAAAAATAGTTCCAGTTACAATTTAACGTCATTTCCTCGGCCTACCACAATGATAATGCGTCACGAATGTTTAATAGAGAATATAGAGATACAATAAATTTCAATGCACCGGCTTACTTTACTTCATATCTTGTCGTTCAAACACTTTTAGTGTTTAAAGTGGTTTAATTCGCTTTGTATATCGTTAGTAACAAAAGATTTAGAAGTTTTACTGATGTAAATAATAGCCAAGTCCCGTAGTAAATTAGTCTAAACAAATAAATAAATTTTAAAGTGTCTATTTGTAATGTCAAAATAATAAGTTTTTACTAAAAAGTGCACACGATAATTATAGCAAAAACACAATTAGATTTGTGTCTGTCCGCTCTATGTTTGTTTGGGTAAACTTCAATACTGCTGGACTGATTTTGACCGTACTTTAACTGGCAGGTAGCTGATTTTTAATACTAATTAGAGTACCGCACAAAAAATAAAACCCCCTCGCGCTCCACATGATCACGACCGCCGTTGCCAGTACATTAGACGGCTCTAAAATTTATATGCATGTCATATTTTTAAAATACGGGTGAACCAGCAGGGTACAGCTTGTTATAAATAAAAATAAAAATCAATACGTTTATTACCTCAACAATATGTATTTAAGTAAAATTCACAAAATCTTTTCTAACTTAACAGACTTCATATCACTTCATTTATGCTGTAGGTACGGTATTATTTTCAAAGTAAAAAAAAATGTCATTGTGACAAACAATTACGACGGAGTATGCTTTAATATGAATTTTTTGAGGTTATTGTAGAAATTACTGGGTCATTGGTTAATGATAAGGTAGATAATAGTTAAAACCATTTTAAGTTATATGTATATGTGATAATATGAAGAACTTTGCCTATGCACTGTCGTGCACCTAAATATGCCTGGACCTCGGAGTTTGATTCAGGCAACGGCTAATTTACATGGATAAGAAGAGTGAAGTTTATTTTAGTACTTAAGAGACATATAGTTCATATTTTAATTGTATTCCTAAATGTTTGGGATTTCTCACGTGTGAGTTACTGCCTGTCATAGGTAAGTACATATTTCATAGTAGGTATAAGATAATTTTAAGAATATTTTTCTAATAAGATTGTAGGAATTTATAACAATATATGTTAATAAACTGCGCACGGGGCATTCAGAGTGAGAAGGGATTTGGCCATAGTCAAAAGGCCAAGCCCAAGTATGATATGATAGACTTCACACACCATGGAAAACTTTCTTTAAAGAACTCTCAGCTGATTAAGTTTTCTAAAGAAGCTTTCCTTCGTCGTTATAGTAAGTCATAATTCATTTCTAACATGCACACAAGTTTGAAAAATCAAATAGTATCATTAACTAATTTTCTTTCAATAAAATTGCATCCCAACAACAATGTCATATTCAGTAACAAACGCAATTTGACATGGAAATTAGGTTTTAGTAAAAAACGGACGATGACAATAAAAACACATTATTCCTATTGGAGGTAATGTAACGGCTCATATATTTCCTCTTTATTTGGCAACGATTGGGATCATTAAACTGAGTTTTAATGAGAGCTTCCAAAAGTTGTGCATTTAAACCACAAAAACGATATTCGGGTCATTTACATACTCTAAACTCGATTAATACTTTGAGTCACACTGATTGAGTCATAAAAAGTTTTTTTTTATATAAAATGGAACTTGCAAACGACATAAGTGGTGTGATGAGGGAATACATTTACAAGGCATTCCAACTTGATTCTAAGAGGTAGCAACTCATCTGTGGCCAACTTTAGGAAGGCCTAATCTTATTTGGGATAGATTGGTAATGTGTAGCTTACTATCAGAAGGATTACGTACTCGTTTGCTACATTAATCTTATAAAAAAGTTGGATGAAGATTTAATCTGACTTAAAAAAAACTAAAACCTAGTCGTATTAATCACTTACCTGTCATTCCCATCCCGTTAACAAGAAAGGACAAAAACAGCGACTGTACATTAATCAATTAGGATGTTCATACAAAAACATGTGGAATCCAGGCTTTATCAGCCCATTTAGTGACGTACAAGAAACTCGTACAGTGATCGACGGCTGGCAAGACTGTTCAACTAACTGACAGTGTGTCAGTATCGTGCTGCGAAAACTAGACGCATCTGAGTCTAAATATAGACCTATTTCCTATGGCAAGATAGGTAGGATTTTTTTGCAGGAAATATCTAGTCAATTAATTCAAAATTGATGACCCATGAAATACAGTAATCATTTTTTCAAACTCAAATTCAAAGCCCAAATACGCAAACGCGATTGATTTAGATTTTTATATTCTGGTATAAGTGTTAATAACATCTACATTTTTTTATATTACAAACAGTTTAAGGTACAAAGTTTAAGGTACAGTTTAAGGTACATGAGTACAAAGTTATTTGCTCTTTTTGTACTTCTTTCTTTAAATACAATTCAATTATTTATTTACAAAATATTTGAAATTAATTCCACCACGGATCAATCAGTAGGTATTAATCATTTTATAACACGAATCAATTAATATACCACGAAGACCTTTCAAATTTCATAGTTGTTACCTCAAATACAAACTAGTAGAAAGTTAAATAGATAAGTAACAAGCTATAAAAACTCTTCAAGCTACAAACTACAAATTTTTAAGTTATACGTAATCCTAATGACAGTTATTTACAATTTTAGTACCGAACTAATGAAATTATCTGCTACAGTCCTATGGAATGTGGCTAAAACATCAAATTTATGGCCCTATATCCGAAGTGTTTATCTTTATGTAAATAGATTTAATTTTACAGCGTGTACCACATTAATCGGCTGATAGGAACACCAATCGCGGCCGCAATCACTAATATGTACATATATAAGTGTATATTCAGTTGTAGTATCATGCAAGCTATAAAGAAAAGTTTTTTATTGACAACAGTTTAGAGATGAAAATCCAGAACTTCATATAAAATAGGTTTTTTTTTTGAAGTTGCTAGACATACGTTTACATAAAATACGTTTCTGTACGACAAAATAGTTACGTGCGAACATATTTTTACAAATTTTGACATTTAAAGAAATATGGCCTAAAAGCCCTCTCACTTCGAGATGAGACTTGTGCCCAGTGAGGCAATGATGGGTTGACACGACCAGTTAAGTTAGTAGTCGACTCTTATCGGGATAGTTATAATCAAAGGTGGTACAATCTTATGCGATTCAGCTCCGGCGGTACTACCGCCACGGTTCTGGTTTAAAAGGTGTGATAAGGGAGACATGTTAGTCCGAGGCGTACCACATTTAATTTTAAAGGGTAGCAATGCATTTGTGGCACCTCAGGTAAGACTATACATCTTATCTAGAGTTGGTAATAGGATTCCGTGGGCAGAGATGGCCATTTACCATCAGATGGCAAACTCGTTTGCTACTTCTGCTTTAAAAAAAGTGACTAAATCTTATCAATCTCCTAAAATTACTTAGTAAATATAAAATTAAAAATGTAGGAATACCAATACATAAGTAAAACTTACCACTAATCCTGGCCAAAAATTATTATAATTAAAAAAAACAATATACAATAATTGGCTATCGTTGAGTAAAACATCTGGTTTGTTTGATGACTTTTGATCTGGTTGGTAGTTATGAGGTTTCATTAAATTGTGGTAACGATACAACATAATAATATCAATGAAAATTAAACCCTTCTTGTTAACGAGTTATGATTGGACCACCCAAAACGAAAATCAAGCAACTGCCATAGCTATTTAATGTTGTTCAGTGTATGTATTTCTATTTTCTTATGCTATGCTATGCTAGCTATGCTCTGCAATCTAAAGGAATTGTTTTTTACTTATTAGTACTGTAACTAAAACAGTGAAATTGACAACTTTAATTCTAGTCATAAAATAAAATGTAAGCGATTATTACAAATAAAATAATAGGTTTTAATGTGAATCACGATATAACATCTTTAATTGTTTTTAATTAAAAATATTGATAAGAACACTTCAATAATAATATAATGTGTGAATTGTTCTAAAAAATCGAAATACCAAAATGTAAAAATTTCTTAAAGACCGGTAAAACATGAACTAGTGCGTTTGACGAACGTAAAACCTATAAAGTATGTATAGTTAATACCTACATACAGTTAAAATTACTTAATACACTTACCTACATGCGAGCCATACCTACGCATTTCAACCAACGATGTGGTTTTCGTCCAAAATTACGACGCGACAAACATTTCATAAAACTGTATGAATGATGAGATTGCGTAGGCATACCGTACATCTGTATACTTTGATGTATAATTGCTACAATACATAATCGTATATCCTTATACTTTGATGTATATTTGCTACATTAAGCAAAGAATGTAGTGTTATTCTTAGTAATTTATAGACAGTTATACAGACGAATGGTAGTGCCTAAAACATGAGTGCTATTGTGTTCTGGTTTGAACAGTGTCTTAGGTAAAGTTGCTTGGTCGTGGCATTAAAACTTAGTTCTCCTACATAGTAATTACATGACAAACCTTCTCCAGTGACCTCAAATACCTACAGGTAATTATTTTAAGATGGTACAACTTTTTGTGGACTCGGGAGGTACCTACTACGGATCGGGCATGTTTCTGCCTTATAAGAGGAACACTAAGCGCTGCTGTATTCCGATTTGAACGGTATCGTAAGAGAGACGTACTGATCCGATATTCCAACTTACTTATCCAGCGTAGCAATATATCTATGGCCAAAGTTAGGTTGAATAATCTTATTTAGGGTTGATTACAGATGTCAATGGGCGGCGGTGGCCCCTAACCATAAGACTGCATGCTCGTTTGCAATCTTCTCATAGATATTTAACATTAGTATCATTACCGATAAGAACAAATCGTAATAGAGTAGTCAGTGCCGGTCAAAACGGGAAGCGAACCTGACACCGCGTCTAATGGCGCCGCGCGGTCACTTGCCGTGGTATTGAGTTGCGTAGCGCTGCAAACAACTGCCTTTTTGTACACCGAATAAAAAACAAATTAGTGCTATAGATAGGCAAGTATGCTGCACGTTTGGTTTATTTATTTTCCTGAAATAGCATTGTTTATACGTACTGTATACCATTTCTTCGGATGTTTGTGTTAGTTTTATCAAAAGACTAAACTGATTGTCCTTTGTGTCTATTCCAGACAAACCCTTTCAGAACAGAGCGCATCAGCACTTAACACTCCAGTTTCAAAACAGAAATAGGTGCAGTGGTGGTACTACCAAAATCGAAACATAAAAATTGCTACCACCTTTATGAGATATACGAAAAAACAGAAACATCTCGCATATTATATCGAAGTGACTACCGATCAAGATCACTTGTATACCTACATATACGCACGCACGAATGCATATGCGTACACATGCACGCATACACACAGATTGAAAGCTTTCAAGACGTTTACAGTTGCAGATCAAATCAATACTGCACCGCCGGCAGCATTTCGCGATGTGTTCAACGATACGCGGCTAAGAAACAGTCTGATAATTTCCACACGCTTTGTAAATGTGCTTGTTCATGTATCTTTCGTGCTATTTACCTTATAAATATAATAATAAATGGACCAGCTAAGTTCAAACTAATGTGTATTCATCCACTGACGGGCAGCTCCGAAGTGAACTTTAATTTATGCCAATACCTACTCAGAGTAATGGATTAGACTACCTACGCATAGCGACGATTGTCTGATAGGTGTTAACTAAATATGCATATAAATAGAAAAACGATCATACATGTAACGAGCGCTGACAGTCAGCGGTTGTTTAGTCAAGGCCTTAGTGCAAATGTAAAAAATAAAATATCTGTGAAATAAAATTGTAAAAGGGTGTTAATAAGAAACAGGCAAATAGACAGACACAAAAACACACTGTCAAACACACATACATACAGACTGAAATCCTTCAAATGACTGACTAATCGCTTGAAGGATGAAACGACTGTTTACAGTAATGCAAATCGGATCAATGCGTCGCCGACAGCAGTTTGCGATGTGTACAGCGATAGGTACGCGACGAAGGAACAGCTTGATAAAGTCCACACGCTTTGTGAATGTGCTTGTTCATGTATCTAGCATTTTGCTTTCTTTATTTAAAACCTTGTGTAAGTATTTACTTACACACACTTCTATTTAGAAGAAGTAGACTTGAAGAAAAAATAAAGGTATTTATTATTGAGCAATGTTATACGCGTAAAATGTAGGTAGGTATTAGAATACGGCTACGGTATCCCCGGCCTGTCGTAAGAGGCGACTAAAAGGGGCTTCTGGGGTTGCGGGCGGCTAGAGTGGGAGCTGGAACCGCCCAGACAGCAACACCGCCACCGAGGAGGTTTTAGTGGGTAGAAATCTCATATAACCTGGAGTCTCTCCCAAGGCTCCGGTGTACCTTTTGAAAGTTTCCCCCCCGTCAACAAAAAAAAGGTATTAGTTGAAGTTCCGTGTGACGTTAAAGTTACGAATTTTTTTTAGCAATCTCTTCAATGTCCTACTGCTGAGCTCAGGTCATCTCTCAGAATTAAAGGCTTGTTCTACAATTCGCCACTCTAGCCAAGTGTAGATTGGTAGACTTCACACATTTTAATAACTTTTGTAAAGAACTGTCAGGCGTGTAATTTATGTAATTATTTTTACCACTTCCACCATTTTTTCCACCATTACATCATTGAATAAATCATTTCTAATGCGCTCATAACTTCTAAAGTTAGAGGAGTATCTAGGATTTAAACCCTGGACTCCAAGCAAAAAAAGTCGATAATAAATTACAGGTACCTACTCATTTTTTTATTATATAGACGTAGCAAGCATGCACGCAATCTTACCACCACATTCTAAACCAAAATACAGAAGTGCTTAACATTGCTGTTATTAGTTATTATACAGAAACAGGTTTGGCGGTGGTCCCTCAGGAGTCAAACCACTAAGGCTTTACCTCTAAAACTTTTAGCTCTAGTTTACTCTAATAATACTTTCGACACCTTTCCGCATATTCCCTACTACAATATGCACGGTGTTAGGCTGAATAACCTGTTATCATGCACGCGCCGTATAATGCAAACAGAGCACCGAGATCGGCCGACATCGACAAGGTACCGACAGCATATTAAATCTATACTTACACAAATTTAAAATTGTCTGCCTGTTATGTCAAATAATGGTCGCTTTCAGTTTATAAATAAGTAAGTAGTATGTAATTATTATTAAATTATGTAGTACACATTATTGTTTGTGTATTCGAATCCTGTACTATTTGAAATGACTGAACCGATTTCGCTCAAACATTATGTAAGTACTAAAATTCGGAATAAAATATGTATTACTTAATAGAATTTTAGAATAAAACTGATTGTATTTTTTGTTAAAAAAATATTTTCTAATACAGATTTATAATATGCTATGTAAGAGTTCGTATCTTCATTACTAAAATAAACGCTGGTGGAGTTATAATCAAATATTTATTTAATTTTTTTTAATATATTTTTTTCTGTTCGTCGAAGAAATATTTTATGTCGACAGTACTGCGCTTTTGCAAATCGCATGACAGCATGTCTGCCTCTTTAACATATGCATGCCCGATCATACAATTATTTGTTTATTTTGACACTATACTTCCGTTTTGTTTGTAAATAACTTTGCTCGCGTGTTTTATCAGTAAAGTTTGTTTTCGCCTATTGGTGAAAACTGTAATTAAGAGAATTTAGTGTTGGTACAATCAAACCAAGATAGACTTAACATCTTCATCTAAATTTGAAACTATTTTTTATTTGAAGTAAGGATCACCCTTCAATAAAGCTTTATAAAAGAAAAGCCATTTACCTATATCATTCCTGTGGCATTTTTAACTTACCTAAATTAAGGAAATAAAAATTTAAAAAAAATCATCAAATTAATCCAAAAAGATCATTAACATGCGGCTAATAGTCATTAATTTTAGGGTGGATTTAAAAATATTATCTAAAAAAACTTACCCAATGAATAAACCGATCGTATTTGTCAAACCACTTCTCTATAAAATTATAAAGTATAATTAACTTAAACACCAAACAAAAGTACTAGGGCATCATAAATGCGTGAGTATTTCCACATGTGTCGTGTTAGGAATGCACCGGATTTTCCTCTGACGTGCTTTGCGTCTGCGCATAGACTGACGCGGCGTGCTTTGAAAAAGGGCTCGGTACTTTCAGAACGTTATTGCTTGGAAAGTAAAAATGCGAGTAAAAGTTATAGTAATTATACGATAGCGCCTCACTCAACGTCGTTTTATCGTAAGTAATCATACTTGTTTCCGATTTATGTTGTACTGGTCTCAGTGGATTCGTAAGTGATTTAATTGTTGGTGCTCATAGACTTCCAACGCGGATGAACGGTTGATGTACCTACTGTTTCCGTTGTAAGAATATATCTTCAGTGAATAATTTTTTCAGTGGAAATTTATTTGTTAATTTAATGTTATCTACTATATTGCTCCTTAATTACTTATATCTGGTTTATTTTGAGAATGTCTATATTGCTAAGCTTTAATGTCTCTAATACTTACGTTTTGGCTTAAAGGTAATTCGAAATGTCTTAACATTATTTTTACTAAAATACACAGATAGAAAAGAAATATATAGATAGATTAAAAAAAAAATCCTTTGTAATTTGTTTGACGACAATGCAGTTATATAAATAAATCGGCATCTATTACTCTAATCTAATATATAACTATGAAAAATGCTTACTTGAACTCTATTGTTACATACATACTTTACCTAAGACAACAGGACAAATCAAATTATTACAACAAAGGTGCATTCTTCGTTAAATCTATTACAGACATCCATCACAATTTATTGAATCTCCATTTTCCGCCGCAATTACTTTCAAAGGTGCATGATTTATTGCGGGCAATCTATGAACAGTCCTCGTCAACAATCGTTACGAGTTCCCTAGGGATTCCATAGACCACTTACTCATTCGATACGGGACGCTTGGACGTGCAAAATGACGGAAGATGGTCGAGGAAGTGCCGAGATAAGTGCAATAATACAAGGAAAATGAATGGATTCGTCCTGAAATTGAAAACGGGAAAATAAATAACATAATATTGTTTTTTGTTTGATTCTGAACCTTTAGCGTTATGTGAAAGTAGAGAGGTTGATTTAGTACCCAAAAGTCCTGTTGGTATTAATGCATGAAGGGTTCAGGGATTTATTATTCCCTGTTCTGATATTCTACCAATCATTTTTTTTATTCAAAGTGGATCGATTTATTTACACTGTCAAATATTCGTTTTAGTGTAGTAGTAGTTACTGAAGAGCTCGTCAAATCAACTCGAATATGAGAAATTAATGTATTGTCATCTAAACTACTCCAATATAGCAAGTTTCATTTCCATATGATAATTATAAATAAGTTAAGATTGACTTACGTGATTTTTAACACTATTTGTTAGTAACCTACAAGGCAAAAGAATATAAAAATACATTAAACTATATATTATATAACTAATACGTGTTAATTTGAATAAATAAGGCTTCAAACCCATTGTAGCTCGACTCCGGCGGCACCACCGCGACGCCTCTTTCTGCTTAATAACAGCAATTTTCACCGCTGCTGTGTCCTGTTCTTAAGCGTGTGTTAAGGGAGACATACGTCCAAGGCATTCCAACTTAGTCCTCAGGGGTAACAACACATCTGTGGCCGACCTCAGGTAAGACTTCTTATTTTATCTGGAGTTGACTACAGGTTTCCATGAGCGGCAATGGCCACATTCCATTAGGTGGTTGTCATGTTCATTTACTACTTCCATGTTATAAAAAATATTTAATGTATAAATTAGCTTTAATTACATCTTAAAGCAGTAAGTTGTATTTAATAATTCGATGTTGGCTAAGCTATTAATAAGCGTAGGTACGCGTTATTTAAGCAATTTCCTTTAGTTTTTATTCAATCTTATCTCCTCGTAGGCCTGGAATAAATACCACGTTATCCAACCACGTAATTATCTCACAAGACATGTGGGTCACGAATCACGAAAACACAGATGGCGTACAGAAACTAGTGCTTAAGTTAAAAAAATATCTATCGACGTACTAAATTGTTTTAAAATAGTGAAGAACGCGATAGTATCATCAAATGATATAATGCTTAATGCAGCTGCTAAAAGTATGTATATAACTGTTATAATGGCGGATCACACTGAACCAAACAATTATAAAAAAAAATACCAATTTACTGTGATAAGTCGATGGCGTACCTAAATAAATAAATTTACGTAAATATTATTGCCATAGAACTTTTTCTCACCAGGATATTGTGGCAACGTCGCCAGTGATATATCCAAATAAAAGATATGGATAAAAATTACGACTACCAAATTGGCCACGTCGCCAAACCGTCGGCAGGTGAGATATATGATAGTCCCGATGAGATAAAGAGGGGCTAACAAATTGTTAAACCCATAAATTTAGTAGGCTATCAGATAATTTATACAAATAAATAAAATTGAATGGTCTGTTTCTAATGTAAAAATAATAACTTTTTAATAAATGCGTAAAAAAGTATACACGCTATCTATAACAACTATAAAAAAATTGTCTGTCCGTCTGTCTGTTTGGCTGAGGTAATCTTTTAAACGGCTCAACCGATTTTGACGGGATTTTCACTGACAGATAGTTATTTATATTATCGTGCATACTTTCATAGGCATTAAGTAAAAAGTTTTTATTTTGACATTGCAAACAGACACTTCAATTTTATTTATTTGTAAAGATATATCTAACAGATACATTGGTTAAAGCGGCCGAACTGAACCGTGCGTAGCACTTGCGGATTACTAGTTCATAATAAACGAAATAGTACACATAGATAAAATCGATAACATTGCTCATCCCTAGCATATTGACCACCTGACAGGACCACACATATTGGAAGCGACTATTACTGTGGGCCACCCTGCACAGCCTGTAATCTCTATTGCTTTCTTATTAAGATATTAACTACCGCTGCAAACGCCATATTAATTGCACGGACGAGAATCAACGTGCAACCTGCTTTACGGTTATTGTATCGGTTCAAACTACCTAAATGTCTTTCCGATGAGCGATCCTAATGGCAAATATATAGAGTAAGTGATGACTTACTTTACTTAGTTTGGGTGAAGCAATAATAATACTTTTACGGACAAATGTTGGAATCATTTTCTTTAAGTTTCCTTCTTAATCATTGTAATGTTAAAATTTTGAATTAAAAAATATCATGAGATTATTAACAACTTGCAAACTAAGTATCCTTAGTAGAATACGTATCTTTTCCTAATGCATTAGGTAATGTCATATTTTTTACTAAATTAACAAGTGCAGTAAGTAATATTCGGAAACCACTTTAAAACGTTAAAACAAATATTTAGATATGTACCTTATTTACCTTGTAAAGCAGTGGCAAATGAGTAGGTTATTAAACTAAAATTAATTAATATAATATACTTTGAATATTTTTATTAGCTGTTTTGAAATGTCAGTATTTACGTAGTCATAAAAATTGAAACCTAATTATACAACTAAATAAACAATTGCCGCGATGAAATTAAAAAATATTGAGATGTAACAAACAACAAACTGCAGTTCAAATATCAATCAAACTTAATTTCATCGCCAATTCCAGTAAACGCCTCCCATTCTCGTATATGTGGAAATGTATAATTACAAAGATAGAACCGAGAATATCAGAGATATCATAAAATTCATTCATCAAGCACGATAAGATAGCGGTTTCTAACACCTTACGATGTGCTAGTAACGTATTTCCGACTACAAGAGTAATAATATGCATCAACATCTGTTACTGACTCAATCAACCATTATTT
>DWNY01001683.1:0-12189 GCA_018250635.1 Telegonus apastus
ATAATTGAAACTTCAAAGAGGACTAAACTTTACCCCATAGAAATCACACATTTTTCCGGGATAAAAAGTAGTCTTATGTTTTATCTGACCCTTCAACTACCCCTATGCAAAAAAATCATGTCAGGGAATTGATATTATAAAATGATCTATTCCACAGTAACCCTACAGATTCCCGGGATAAAAGGTAACCTAAATGTTAATCGAGACTAAACTACCTGTGACCAAATTTCCATCGCACCAGATCGCTTTAACCGTTCTGAAGTTATAAAGTAACAAACATCCATCCACACATCCTCACAAACTTTCAGCTCTATAATACTAGAAAGATTCTCATATCTAGGTAAACAATTCTTCAATAAACGATGACGCGGGCGCGTTTAACAACTTACTACATGACCGTGTTTCACCGTTTACCGCTCCGAGTAATTCACACGGATTTATACTTTCTGTGATAGAAAATACAAAATATGAATAGAATCCCATGAATTTGGAGGAATTAGAAATGACATTTGATCCGTTATCGACAAGCACTGTAACAAACGGAAAGTAGAATTGCTCGAATCACAACGCAACACGTAATAAGTAGGGGTGTTTAGGGATGTGGGAAATGTAAAAAATATATACCAGTTACGGATACGGTCACGGATAGGAAATCATTTCGGACCAACCGGTCGTTTTGGATAGTTTCGTTTATGGATAGACGGTTTTTAAGGTGTGGTGAATGGAAAATAAAGTACCTACAGAGAAGTAATGATTTAATTCATTTGCAATTAAGAATCTTACACCGTCGGCACTGCCGGTTAAAAACACGTAATTTTGTTTCAATTCCACTCCTATCCGAAATTATTTGATTTTTTAAATATCGGATACGGTTATGGTTTCGGATAGATTTTTATTTCGGATATCTGGTCGTTTCGGAAAAGCATTTACGTGTCACTACACAGTCGTAAAACATTACACTTCAGCAGGTGGAACTTAGGAGACTAATTTGGCCATCAACCTTCAGCCTTCATTTGGTATCATCGAACTCATCTGGAATGAGCCAGGATGAGGATGATTGAGGTCTTCATTGATTCCTTTTAAGAATTAAAATTCAAATTCCATTAATTCAAATTAAAGAATTTCTGTGGATTAATGATGATAACAATATATATGTGAGTGATTAAAGCATTTATTTTTCATATAGTAAATATTTATTAAATACAGAATGTTGTATCAATTTTCATCTTGTTTTATGTCTGTGGCGCCAAAGCATCGTGCAGATGTATGTACGTAGTTGTTTTACGCTAACCTAGTAACCCAGTGAGCGCGTATGAAAATTCCAGCGTAATATTTGAAAGGCGAGAAATTATAGCGGACCTATATTAAAACTGTATGTCAGAAGTGAGATGAACAGGACGCTGGTATATAAACATGTCGTATGTTAAAGTCATAGCTATTTGTTGTTTTTTACGCTTGAAATGTCTAGCCGGTGGGACGTTAAACTTCTGCTGTTTGACGCTTTCGTCGCATCAATTTCGCTAATTTGGTTGCAACAGTACCTTATTTTTGGTTTCGATGGGGAAACCTTAAGAAGGTACCCGTTGCCGTGGGAGTTACATTGAGTTATGTGAAATATTTACCCTCTCTAACCTACGGTGGCCGTCCTCGGTGCTACGAAGAGGACCCCGGGGATTCCGAAGGAACGCGACCGGAGTCTTCTCAGCGCGATGCCCCGCCGGGCTCCATTCAGATGAGCACTTTGACTCGCCACACCATCTAGGTTCTACGTCGATATGCGGCCACGCATAACGCCGTCTTTACTGAGGTCATGGGCCGGTTCGGGCTTCCACTCTTGCCACCTGAAATCCCCGAAACCCCCTTTTAGTCACCGGCAAGGGACTATTGATTCTTTCTTTGTAGCCCTATTGATTCTTTCTTTCTGTCCATTCTGGTTGCAACGGTACCTACGGCCAATCAGACTGTCAGTGCCTCGTAGCATGGATGTTCACAGTATAACTATGGCCAATAGGTATATCAGTGACAGTTTATAACAATGCTCATTACATATCGACATGTATAGCTTCATGTTTTCCTTCTCTGTTAAAATAATCGATAATTCCACTTCACTACTTGTGCCGTCATAAGAATTTAGCATAACTGTATTCTTTAATACATAAGTAACTACATTACGTATTACAAATTTCACAGTAAATTATTTCAATAATTTACTGAGAATTGTAATTTGATTTAAAAAACCACACGGGCGTAGTAATCACGCGGTCGGATCTTAGACTACAAGGTTATGTTTTTATTTATATGCTTCGTGCAGTCCAAGACAACTGTTTTTAGAATTCTATTTCTATTCGTCTGTCTGTGAGCTTGCGAGTTTTTTTTTATATCTTATAATAAGTCAGATGTATTTTAAGCAACATGCGACACTTTAATAAATTTCTTTCCGTATGCCGCAAATATTTGACGGGGCGATTGTAACGAGTACAAAGTTGGTTGTACTGCGTTCTTTATTCGCTATCTGTCGCCATTACCAGGAAGCCATCCTGTCCCAATGCCAGGCATCAATATCCAGCACCACTTTTGAGAACTATTTATACAGAACACTAAGACATAAAGTTTTTCTTATTAAGTTGCTCTCCATCAATGAAGCTACTGATGTTTTGTCTTCAATATCTCCGTTAGGAATAGTCGGAGCTGCTTTATATTAATATCTGCGTATGCCGTGTGCAGTCGGTCTCGAATATTACCACTCCCTCTCTTCCCGTGGATGTAGTATCCGACATTACGGACATGACTTTAGAAGATGAGCAGTACTGCTGTCTTGTGTAACATCAACTCCTACTTCGTAAAATAACTATATTTTTTTTATTATACTGAAGTAGCAAACGAGCATGCAGCCCCCTTTATGGTAAGTGACTACTGCCGTCCATGGACATTTGTTATCAACCCCAGTTAAGACCAACAGCCTTATCTGAGGTTGGCTACAAATGCGTTGCTACCCCTGAGGACTAAGTTGGAACGTCTCGAATAAGTATGTCTCCCTTACCACACTCTTCAGACCAGAACACAACGGCGCTTAACACTGCTGTTATTAGGCAGAAATAGGTGTGGGGGTGGTGTTGCCGGAGTCGAACCACAATGGGTTTTACCACCGTCAAGAAAGCCCAATTAGCAAAAATCCTAATTAAGGGAGGCCTAGCAGTGGATATAATAAGGCTAATTGGTAGGTTTTTTTTATATTTATAATATTAATACGTGAAGCGAAACCATTTTCTGAATTTTCTTTGCGGAACCATTTTCTGAATACTGCGCGGATAGAGGAGTATGGGATTAGGCATACGTGAAAGTTCATGCAGAGGAGATTATTGGTGGAATATATTTACGTATGTATAATTGTGTTACAAAATATATATCAAATTAAACAAAACAAAACAATAAATTGACAATGTTTAACAATATTGTCAACTATGTCAAAAAATGCTTTATTTCTTTTAACCGCAGCTTAACAATTTAAACCTCATTTTCCCTATAATGAATATTTTGTATTGCACAGATTAAAAATACATATACTAGTTCATTTTTATTTGGATGTATAATTTTTGTGTTTGTATGGTTTTAATTATAGTCGAATTACGACCATTGTGACTGGTCTTCTAGTTTATACAAATTATATAAATATCTAAATTGTTTAGTTGTAATTAGATTACGTTCTGTTATAGAACGTGAGGCATCAAACATAGATCCCGCCACACGATACTGTCATCAAAACTCGCGTGCACATTCGTCAGCATCGATGTGTGTCGCCAGTTTTGTAGCCAATCTGTTATGAAAATTAATATGTATAATATTTCACTGACAAGTATTTTGATATCATTGAAGTTGGATGCTTGAAAATGCGTGATCTATGTATTAATACGTGAAGTGAAAATTTGCGGAACAATTTTTCGAATACTCCGCGGATTGAGGTGTATGTGATTAGTCATACGTGAAAGTTAATGAAGAGAAGGAGTGAGAAGGGATAATATTTATTTATAATAACTGTAACAAATGTGTAAAATTAAATAAAATAAAACATTCATTTTTTACACTACTGACAACAATATTGACAATGTAAGACAGATATGCGATAAAATGCGTCATTTCTTTTAAATGCATCTTAATCAATTGAGCCTCATTTTATCTGTAACAGGAGTTTTTCTAATGCATAGTATCCAGCAGTACATGTATATATATTTTTGATTATGGTCGAATTTCGACTACTAGTTCTTATAAAAGGTACAACGCAAGTGTTCTGCAATGATGCGAAGAATGAGACACACTTATTCGAGTCGTTCTTCCGGGGATAAGTAAAATCGAATAATTAATTTTAGCTAGCACTCCTATGCACATAGAATCGAGATTCTACATCACTAAAAATATCACTATTATCATTTTAAAATTTGTAATATTTGTCGAACTCTCGCCAAATTAAATATATTGACGTAATTTATTAGTATTTATAGATTTAGTAACAAAATCGCATTAATCTAATCTATTAGGCGAACATGTACAAATGGTATAACCAGCTACAGAAACAAGTTTAAATTTAGAATGTCGGATCCAATGACGTCACCTCCGATTGGATTTATTTCCAACGTAATCGATATATATTCGATTATTTTAAGCGGATCCAACGTTGTTTTGACAGAAATGACTAATTGAGTGCGGCCCTGGCGGATGTCGAAGATTCATGGGCCGACATGAAAGAGGGCCGGATTCTGTCTCTGTATAAATAATATTATTACCATTTCGATCGGTAAAAGCGTATAAGTCAAATATTTGGAATTTTATGGCCGGGTGGCGTTATCCGTCTTTATTTTTTGTCTCTTTCCGTTTTATTCGATTCGGTGTACAAATTAGTCAAATGGAATTCTTAAAAGTGATCGCCATAAAAATTAATATTCAGATATTTTAATAGCGTATGCTGGTATTTATTCGCTTTTACTTGTTAATCAACTTCAAGTTATCATTTATAAAAATACAGGTTAGAATGAATATGTCATTATTTTCAATGACAGTGGGTACTTTTTAATAAAGATGAATTTGTTACGCCTAAACGATAAGTATTTTAAAAGTACTATAACTTTTTGGCGTTTGCCTGCTTGACAGCAGTGCGCAGGATAGCATTTTAAACCTTATTTTAAAAGAAATATACGTTTTCTAGATCATATAAGTTCTAAATATGAGTAGACAATACAGTCAAATTGAGAACTTAATCCTTTTTTAGAAACTGGTTTATAATTAGGTGTAATAAATTTCGCTAGGCCAGCACGATGGATAACTAACCTAACCTAAACCTCTCTTACTCTGAGACTAGATCGAGACCTAGATCTAGACTGAGACTAGACCCGTGGCCAACAGTGGGACATTATACGACGTTGATGAGTAAAGAATTTTGTGGCGCACAAATTGCATGCAAATTCCAAATCATTGCAAATATTTATAGCACTTTTTGAGTTACGCCATTTTGACGTCCGCTGCGCTGATATTTAGCGATAATAAATAAGAGAGGTGGATTGTAAATCAATTGATGGACGATCTGTCGCTATAATTGCGCCGGTTCGAGTCTTGTTCACTCGCGAACTGTTTAAAGGACTTTTGGTGCTAATGAAATTTGTTTGTGTAGGTTTATTGCTCAAAAATGTAGCGATTGGTTTATTTATAAGACTGAAGGATTAGACGGAAAGCTTGTAGACTTGATGGTAAGTGGTCACTGCCCAGGGACATCGGCAACGAACTTCTTATAAAACTGGCGGTTTACTTGAAACTTAAAGATGTCAGGGAAATTGAAGTTAAAGCTTCAAGAAGTTTTATGCTACTCTCCTACTACTACTACTGACCTACTACTCCTGAGGACTAAGATAGTGGCGTGAAATGTAAGAACTACCATTTAAATGGAATATTTTTTAAATTACTTACCATTGAATTATGTAAAACGCATTAACACCCAACCAACTTATAATAACGCTTTCTAGACACACACACACAATAGGATCCTGTGTCGTGGGTGCCACAGAACTACACAAAGACGCATATACAAACACCCAGAGCCAGAACAGAAATCTAAACTCAACATTCAGATATTTGTCTGGAGGTCGAACCCGGACCCCACTGAGTGTCCGACCGGTATGGTGACCACTCCACGACGAGGGTCGAGATCATGATTTCGGCCTATGTTACTTAATTTTGTAAATTCGTTTTTTTTTAAAGATCACAGTCATCTATACATACATATTTCTAATCACCCCCAGGTAAGATAGGAATCCTTACCCAAGGTCAAAAAACTATGCTTTAATCTAAGGGCTAACATGAGCCTGTGTTCTTTATTGATCACAAGTGTGAAGGTGGTAGAACCTTTTGCGGTTCGACTCCGGCACCACCGCCACACCTATTTCTGCCTTATAACAGCAGTGTTAAGAGTTGCTGTGTTCTGGTTTGAAGGGTGTGATGAGGTAGATATACTTATTCAAGGCATTTCAACTTAGTCCTCAGGGGTAACAACGCATTAGTAGCCGACCTCAGGTAGAACAGTGATCTTATCTGGGGTTGATTACAGATGCCCATGGGGGGCAGCGGCTATTTAACATGAGATGACAGTGGTGCCTTCGAAGCTGAGTGACAATGGTCTCAACCAGATTTTTCTAAAACATACAAGTCGGCCTACGTTTAGTACATCTTTATGATTTATTGACCAAGATTTATTTTGTTATAACAACTCAAAACGGAAGATACGTTTTAGGTTTAATCCTCAAGGCATTTCATTGATCTATCATTCTATCGAAATCCCAAAGATCATACCTTATCAATGGGCAAAGGTAACAGCGATACCAACTTTAAACAACAATCGGACAAACAAATTTGAACCTTATATCGTTACATTAGGGTTACCTCAATCGCATTTAAAATTTGTGAGGTTTCAAAGAAATTGATTAATAGTTTCGACTGGCAGTAGCGACTATTTTTTTATTTTTTTCCTCCCAACGTCCGGCGACCACTTTTTATATACGGTTCATTTATCAAAATGTCTCATTACGATTCGATTGAATCGAAATTTTAATATCGATTTGATTATTCGATCGGGTTTGAGTTTTTTCGATCGGTGTTTTTATTTTTTTTAAATAGACCTGTGGATTCGTTTTGGTTTAACTTCGTAAAGATTGGATTTGAGAACTTGATAATGGACATGTAGCCCTGATATTATTAGTTATTGGAGCTTCTTTGAAGCTTTGAGGCCTTGAAGAAGAGGCTTCTAAATAAGAGAGGCCTGAAGAGTACTCTACCATAGAGTATCAATGTAGTTTTGTTTATAGAGTGAAATAGGAAACGAATTCAGGACGTCTTTAACCTATTAGAGCCCCTGGGCACATAAAAATAATGGGGTCCATATGACCTTGAGAGAACTCTATTTTGTTATAAACAAAACTTCCGCTTTGTTACAGCGTATATTTTATAAAACATTAACAGTCGGTCGAGCAACCTTGCTAGAGAATTGGCAGTGACTAGGGTCCCGCACGAGCGTAGGGCCCTGGGCAAGTCCAAAGTGTCCAGTGGCAAAGGGGGGCCTGAGTCCAAGTAACAAACTTTGGATATTAGTGGTCATTGCCGACCATGAACATTGGACATCTGTAACCAACTCGACAGAACAGTGATTCTACCTGAAGTACAGATGCGTTGCCACACATAACTAAGACAGTCGAATCATATGTACGCGAACCGACATCCACACTCTTGACCAAAAAGCATGAATAACTTCATGTTAGAAGTAGTTGTGACGGTGGTATCTCTTTAGTCGAACTATGCTGGTTCCAGCATCTTTCATACTTGTTATTATTATCATCGTTCTACCTAAAATCATCAAACTCATCATCGTTATCAATAATATAGTTTAGATGTACTAAGCGAACATGCAGTCCACCTGTTGGCAAGTGGCCATTGTCGCCCATGAATATCTGTAATCCACCCCAGACAAGATCAAATTACTATCTAAGGTCAACTATAGATGCGTTGCTACCCCTGAGGACTCATTTGGAACGCCTCGGATAAATGTGACGCCCTTACCACACCGTTCAGACTAGAACACAGCAGCGCAACCAGCTATTATTAGGCAGAAATGTGGCGGTGGTGCCGCCAGAGTCGAATCACATAAGAGTTGCACCACCTTCAAAATATATCATGCTGCCTTAAAACATCCAATTCATTATCATCTACCATCATGCCTTTGAGGTCTACATCTCCAGGATTTTGTCTCCTAATCACCTCCTACAACATCCATGAAGACAGGGTAGTATTTAAGATCCAATCATCAAAGCATAATTACGAGATAAGCTCTCCTTTGTCCATAATCAGTTAAAACGTTTCGATTTAACGAAAGTGGTCAAAATAGAAAAAATACATCGTATTGGTGGCGATGTTGATCAATCAGTGTTGTGGAGATGGTCAGCCTCGCCTGAATCTGATCGGAGATAGCGTGATGCAACGCCAGTCGAACGGTGTTGATACCCTGCTTAGGATATACAGGGTGATCTGAAAATATAAATGTTTAATATTAGTTTTGTGTGGACGTATTTTTACATAAATTAGAAAGCTATAGTTAAAAAGTTTTGAATGCAAGTATTTTTTTCACAGTGCAATTGAAATTGAATTAATTGAATTTGGGGATACTTTTACATTCCAATTATTGTTTCATGTAAACTTGCAATGAAAATCTATTATTTTACATGCATGTTGCGATGATTCAAAATTGACATTCATACTTCAATACTACATACAAATACATAGTAGTGACTATCTGTTTCTGTGAGTTTATTTTTATGATGCAAAGAATGAGTATCGTGTTATTAGCGTTATTTAATAAAATAATACTTCAAACACAACCTACAATATATAACCACAAATATATAACCACAATAAAATCTGGGAGAAAAACATGTATTTGTCTTTGTCTGGGAAATTAAAAAGTCTTAAATAATATTTGCGAAATAAAGCTACTAGAGGCGTTAAGCATTATAAGTTTTGACATTAAAGTAAATTCAGTTATTATTAAATAATTTAAGAATATATCATCCTGTACATGTACGGTACCGCACTAGTCGGATCTCGATTCCCCGATACTGTCGCTTTGATAGATAATCTTTGGAATCGAACATCGTTCGACGGCCAATATGGTGTTCATTTATTAGGTAGCTGTTTTGGTTCGAGCTCTATAAATCAATATTAATATGGGAAATGAAAGTTAGGCAATAAGACAGTAACTTTAGGCACTAATCTCAATATTGTTCTGCTATTTTGTGATATATTTTGAAACCATTGTCAGTATAAAGACTATGAAGCGCGCAAAGCCGCGGTTTGTGTAGATCAGTTATGATCTAAAGTTAAGCTAGGTCGAGCGCGGTCGGTAGATGGATGGGTAACCACTAGGGGCGAAGTTTTATAAGCGCTCCCGTGCTTCAGAGGGCATAATAAGCCTTCGATCCCGATTGTTCTGTGGTAAGATAAACATCCGAGGCGTTCCATCAAAGCCCTCAGAAGTATGAATAGAGTAAAAGGAATGTCGGTTTTTAAACCCAAATATTTAAATAACAATTAGGATTAAATTTCGGGTCAATCTTAGAGATTTTAATATGTTAACCAAATTTCACGTGTTCAACTTAAGTAAATTCGGAGTTATTAAGGGGTCAAAAGTGGCGTCAAATGGTTCCTGTAATATAACCACGGTACACTACCGTGTTTTTAGATACAAAAAACAATAATAAACGTGACATTACATGTTTTATTGATGTGTAGACAATACTTCGGTCGTCATCTACGTTAAATGGTAGCCAAAAGTTTTTTTTTTGGTAACAAGTAAAAATGTAATCTTTTTTTTCTTTGCAGACAAGACGAACAAGACCGCTCCCTTCCCTGGATGCTGTCCGATCTTCACATGCGAGGATGGAGTCAAGTTAGAATACCCAGAGCTCCCCACTCCTCCTCCAGAAGACGCCAAGAAAGAGGAAGAGAAGCCTAAGGCCTAATTTAATATAAAATTAAAAATAAGTTCCAAATCCAAATTCAGTAAACGATTCTTGAAACGCGGCAATTTTGACAGATCCATTTTTTAAATCGTTCACGCGCTTTGACGTATTGTCTTTTGAGCCTGCGGTGTCAATTGATATTAGTATTATCAGAATGAAATTACACTAAAAATAAAAGCTAAAATATAGAAATAAAACTGTACAAAAAAAGAAAAAAATCTCAACTATTTCTTATTTATAAATCGTAGTTTGAACATTCTGATAATAATATATGTATATGTTTTATTTTTCCAAATGAAGTCATTCGGAGATCTTTTTATTGAAATCAAAAGCCAATGTGCCCTTAGCGTTAAAAATTTATTTATAAACCACAAATAACTAAACAAAGTATTACTCATAATACATCCGTTATACACTTTCTAAATAACATTTGATTCAAATTACAATGGAAACAATTGTTCCAAATTCAAAGCCACTTCCCACTTCCTGTTCTTTATTCAAAGTATGACAAATTTTTGTCCATTGTCACAAATGATGGGACAGATAGTTTCTTTATGGAACGCGCTTATATTTTTACGTGATTGTCGATTTTTAGAAGTTTATCGGCTTTTTTACTTGAATACCTGCCTATTATAAGGTTTGTGATATTGATACATAAATAATAGAAAAGTTATTCAATAAAAAATACAAAATTTCTACATTTGACTTTTATTTAATCATCCTGATGCTTTTTAATAAAGATTTCCTTAGGCAGCAGCGTCTTCCTGTGTAATATCCATCACACTAAGGGATGTCTATATTAGTACCTAGTGGACTTCAAAATAACTGATGGACGGTGATTTGCCTCCTGTTTCATTGCCACACAGTCACTCATGCCGTGTAACAGCTATATCAGGCGGTTGTGTTGACGAAGATGCTTATAGATGTCTCAGGGTAGCAGTGATTTCCAATCAGGCGTACTGCAAACTCGTATGCTACTTCCATTATAAAAAAATACATGGGATGCTATTTTTTCTTACACACTTCTAATTTATAACGTAAAATAAACCTTACGCCGAGATACGTACTGGCAGACGGCAAAGATATCTGTATATATAATAAAAATGTAACTCGCGTTCATGTCTGTGTGTCTTGCCACCAAAGCAACGGAATTTAATTTATAAAAATGCAGATATATTCATATTACGAATCTTAACTTAACATTTACGTTTAATTTAATCAAAATTGATCTACTCTATGAAAACTTATTACAATTTAAAATAAGACGTAACTTTTCTTACGTCGAATTACGAACATATACGAATAAGTCTAACATAGTGGACTAGATGGCGTTATTATAAAGACATGACTGACTTACAGGCAAACTTCTAAATACGAATGGCAGAACAACGTTCGCCTGGTCAGTTAGTCAAAAATAAAAACAAAAAATTAACTCAATATTTTATTGGGAATAATTAGTTTTATAAGTATAATAAATACACAATACATAATCAACACTTATACGTGTATAATATATCCATAAGTCTAATTATAAACTAAAACATCTAGAAAAAGATTCGTCAAAGAATTTTCATTGTACCGGCCGAAATACAGAAATAATCCAGCACAGAAAAAAGTTAAATTATAGTATATTTTCAAACGTAACAATCTAATACACGTCAACTTTTATTTCTATACTCTAACACTGATTCTTAATATTACATGATATTATATTTTAAAACATCCGATTATTCGATTAACTATAGATAAAATAATCAACTATATTGTTAAAATCACAATCTCCCTAAGTTACAATAACATTTAATATTGCACAAAATAGACATCGAACACGATTACAACTTACGCCCCTTTTTCAAAATGCTTAATTCAGTGTAGTAAAGGTCTTAGTAAAAGTATTAACACGTAATCGTTCTAAAATGTAGTATTATGAGTTTAACATCTCAAATGCAGCTGAAACATACATCCAATCTCAAAAAATGTTGGATAAAGATAGAGTCAACCTCAAATTCC
The DNA here is from genome assembly GCA_018250635.1 of Telegonus apastus. Classification (NCBI taxonomy): domain Eukaryota; kingdom Metazoa; phylum Arthropoda; class Insecta; order Lepidoptera; family Hesperiidae; genus Telegonus; species Telegonus apastus. The sequence continues at coordinate 12,057 of DWNY01001683.1, forward strand.
AAGTTGGTTAAATTAAGTACACTAATTACAGCATTGTGTGAAAGAGGCATTATACATTTTGAGCCAGTACTCGAATCCAAGCCAAAACAAAATGGCGGGCTTATGTCACTTGTCAAAAGCGCGCGGGGCCCAA